>JASDQU010208896.1:15083-28023 GCA_032191745.1 Picea mariana | reverse complement strand
TTCGACATTGAAAACTCCGAAATCGCGATATGCGATTTCGCGAACTGATCACCACCATTAAATCAAGCAGAGATCGTGACCATCCACGTGTAAACAGGAGGCTTCATCGGAGAATCGGGAATCGGAGTTTCACGAGTCTCGTGAACATTGACAACGAAAACCCCGAAATCGCGATATGCGATTTCGCGATGTAATCGCAGCCGTTGAGCCAAGACTGCATCTGAACCGTTGATTCAACTCACAAAAGCAGACCACGTCAGCAAAGGGACACATGGCACAACCAGGGAATGACAGGTGTCAGGCAGATTCAACACTTCAGGCACATGAAAGTCACGAATCAGAGTGACACGTGGCAGGATCTAACATGTGTCAAACCACGTGTGACGTCAGTAGAGGCATCGATGATCGGGACCGTTCATCTAAGGGACAGGTGTCGAAGATCAAGGCACCATCGGCATATCGGACATCGGGAAATCGGAGGTCCTGAAGTTGAAGGAAACGAGAAATTGAAGGTCTCGAAATCCCGAAGGAATCGGGACCGTCCATTTGAGGGACAGGTGTCGGCATATCGCCGATCGGGATATCGGAGATCCCGGGCACAAAGGTTTTGTGCATTTCGAAATCGCGATCCACGAAATCCCGATGAGTGGGGTACAACTGTCAGCACAACAACGAAGGAGGACAGAGGATTAGTGGATGCCAGATGTCAGAGATAAGGATGCGGTTACAGGTAACGGTCATGTGAACCAGGGTCAGCCAAGGGGGGGCTGAAACACATCGGGAAATCGGCGATCGGGAATCACTGGGTGAAACGTGGTCAGCAGTGAGCACGAGGGTTAAACCCTTCAGCAGTAGCAATCTGCCAGTAGAAACTGGTGCTATCTCCAGGGGGTTGAAGATCCCTTCTAGGAAAGGCTAGTAAACGAGAGAAGGTTGTAGCCTTCTGCAGGTAGAAGCCTGCGTACTAGTATGAGTCTGCACTAGTACATTGTTGTAGAATGTTTTCTTAATAATAATCATTGAAGACAGAGACAACAACAACGATGGTTTTCTCCCGATTTGGGTTTCCACCTTAAATCCTGGTGTTCATGTGTCCTATTCTTTTGTGTTAGTTTATTTTGTTGAATTACTGTTTAAAAGATATCTGCTGAATGAATAAATCGATAATAAGCTCTCTGGATGTATTACTGTTTTCATAAGAATATACAACAACTTATCTCTATGAAGTAGACTAAGATTTGTCAGTGAAAGAAAAGTTAAAACAAATTATTGATAGCTGAAATACTGATTCACCCCCCCCTCTCAGTATTTTTCCAACAATCTATATATCAAAATAGAGGGTAATGATTTTCTCATTGTGTTGGTCTATGTAGATGACATCATCTTCAGAAGCAATAATGCTTCGTCGAGACAATGGTTCTCCTTTGCCATGCAGTTTGAATTTGAAATGTCTATGATAGGGGAACTGTCATTTTTCCTTGGTCTACAAATTACTCAGAGGTTTGAAGGATTATTTCTTTCTCAGGAGAAATATCTAAGAGAAATGTTGAAAATGTTTCAAATGGAATATTCTACACCTATGAGAACACCTATGGTCACTAGTTGCAATTTAAGCAAGGATGATGACTCACCTGATGTTGATCAGAGTTCCTATAGGTCTATGATAAGCAAACTATTGTACATCACATCATCCCATCCAGATATAATGCATGTTGTTGGAATGGTAGGAAGGTATTAGGATGCACCTAAACAGAGTCATTTGTTAGCCGTCAAAAGAATATTCAGATACTTGAAAGGAAAAATGAACTATGGCCTATGGTATCCTAGAAACCATAATTTTCAACTACCAGTTTATTTATATGCTAATTGGGCTAACTGCGTGGATGAAAGGAAACACCTGAGTGGAGTTGCATTCTGCTTAGGAGATTCTCTTATAGCATGGTTAAGCCAGAAGCAAGGTTCCATTTCTTTATCGACTATAGAAGATGAATACATTGTAGCCACCACTTTCTATACCCAAGTATTATGGATGATTCAGACACTTGCAGACTTGGAGGTAAAGTATAATGCACTAATTCCAATCCATTGTGATAATACTAGTTCATTTAGTGTGTCAAAGAATCTTATATTTCACTCCAAGACAAAGCATATACCCATAAGGTATCACTTCTTGAGGGAACAGGTGACCAACACTATTGTTTCTTTGCATTATATTCCATCCAAAGATCAGATTGTTGATATCTTCACTAAACCGCTTGCAAAAGATCATTTTGAGTATCTACGCCAGAAGTTGGGCATGACCCTATTACCAAGTTAAATAGTCCATCTGATCAGGGGGAGTATGTGTTGGTTGAATATATGATACCTCCAAAAAATACCGCAATCACTCAGGGGGAGCATGTTTTCTTTGACATTGATATCAAAGGGGGAGAAAAGGTGTGGTTTGGATTCTACAGTTGGAGGTCCAAGCAGAATAGTGCAGTCCTTCAGGGTTTCCATCAATGCCAAAGGGGGAGATTGCTGGCATTTTTAACAGGAAGAATGTGCTTGTCATTGATGGAAAGAACATCAAAGAACCAAACCTTGAGAGTATGAAGCAATCAAAGATCAGAATATATAGAGATAGAGCTTTGTGCTTTCCAAAAGTGAAGCGAGGTCCAAGAGACAGACTCACAGGAGGAGCAAAGGTCGAGACCTTTGAACACTTAGAAAACCTTCTAATTCAGAGAGATAAGAAATATTAGGAGGAAGAATGACAGTGATTGTTGGATCACCAATCCCAAATACCCGATGACCATTATATCAATGTCCAATGACCAGAGGAAGCACAGAGGAGAAGTACAGATCTGATCCATTGGATCTAAGCCCCGAGGATCAACATTCATTGGATCCAAAAATAAATGCATGAAGGATAAGCCTTTGGATGAGCGTAGAAGAGTATACTTGTCAAAGTCCTGAAGTCCCAAAGTAAGCAGGGGCCGTCCATGTCAAGACTAACAGGTGGCAGGCAATCCTCAACTCCAGATAAAATCACTTCGAGGATTTTTCAGTTTGAGACTTGAAAAATCTGAAGTCCATAGAGCCGGAGATCTAGAGTAAGTGACAACCGTTTGATTAGTTTGAAGTGGAAGGAAAGGGTAAAATAGAAAAGAAGCATCATAGAAATATCGAGTCGTCGATCTGAGAACATGATCGACGAAAAATGTTTAGTTTGGGTCTAAAAGTTTTGAGGAGGTTATAGTTCAGGGATTCTCACTTCAGAAGAATTTGCGACTTGAAAATTTTAAATACCCAAAGTCCCGAAGGCCGAAGTCCCTAAGTGAATGAGGATCCACGTCAGCAATACTACATCAACAAGGACATGTGGTGCAATGAGACAATGACAAGTGTCAAGTTGATTCGACATTTCAAGTACATGCAAATCACAAATTCAAGTGACACGTGGCAACTACTAGAGGCTCATGACACATCATCAAGTGACGTAGGTAAGTGATGTCACTCCGGGAGTTTTACTTCGGGAGTTTCACCACTAGCAAATGAAAAAAGCTCCAAAGTCTCGAAGTGGACACGAGAATCCGATCTGAAAGATCACTTCGAGATCATTCTCATCCACCGATCTACTCCAGTGGAAGGATAGTGTAATTTGAAATCTCTGAATTTCGAAGACGTGAAAGGATCATGACCGTTGATCCGAAGGGACACATAGGTGGATTGTCATCTCCAAGAAAAAGTAGAGGAAGGTTTAAAGGTTGGAAAGTTGAGATTTATGAACCCCGAATACCCAAAGGGTTTGTGACCGTTGATTTGAGAAGACCACGTGTCGTTATATCGTGGGCTCCGAGTGAAATGATCTGGGAGAAAGTAGAGATTCAGAATCGAGACTCCCGAAGCTCGAAAGGAAAAATTGATCTTGTCTGTTGGTTTGGAGGGCCACATGTCTCTTGGTCGTTGAGACTAAGGATCGCGTGTAGAGGGAGGAAAGAAGGCAGGAAAAGACAATAGATCAGAACCGATAATTGAGGAGCACTGTCAATATCATGAGATCGATGGTCCCATCGCATTATGGGTCTAGAACATGCTCAGGTCTTAATTTTTGTTGAGTGGGTCGCAATCAAAACCATGGTTTTGGAGAAAGGATGCATGGAGGCTTGCAGTGAATTGTGGGGAAAAAAGTGGGTTTCCCTTAAACCGCCAATGGATGTGTCTGCAATCGCATTGTCACATGAACTCATCACCCAATTTCATATCAATGGAAGAGCTAGCACATCGCTAAGCTCCACTTCAGATTTCAGGAGATAGGGAGTTGGGAGAGTCAGGGAGACTCATGATAGATGACTCGAAACGTGAAGTCTCGAAGTGATTGGCTCTACTAGCGGTCACAAGAAGGAAGGGGCTTAGGAGACAAAGGAGATAAAATTGACTGACTGTAACTGCCAGAGAAGACGAAGAATTGCAACTGACAGAGAAACAAAATATTTTCAGGATAACTTCCAGAGAATCAAAGAACCTTGAATAATGGCCAGAGAAGATGAAGAGTTCGTATGATGATCAGGAAGATGAATCGACATGTGAATTAAATATAGAAGAAAGAATAGTTTGTGTGTCTTTGAGAGTTATTTCGGTGAGTAGGCAGAGACGTAGTGTATAGCATGCAGAGGCAACACAGAGTATAAAACCAAGAAAGAGAAGTTGAACATAATGAGTCTACACAGCAGGAGAAAGAACGAAAGATAGAATCAAAACAAAGAATAGAAACTAGAAGAGGCTGAGGAGTCATGGAGTTGTAACATACCATATCAGAGAAAGAGAAAGTAAGTGAATTTTTGAAAGATTCAATCAGGGTGGTAGGGTGGTGCTAGGGAGGATTGCAGTACTCTAAATTCTAGTTGGTGCTAGAAGATATTTGGGGATTTGGTGCTTCCTTCTGGTGGTTACTAGAGAAAATTGGGAGTTGGTGCTTCCATCTAGTTGGTGCTAGATAAATCTGAGAGTTGGTTCTCTCTACAAGTTGTAGCTTGCTATCAAAGGTTGTAGCCTAATATTTGAGTTGGAGCTAAAAGACTATGATTTACATGAAAGTTGGAGCATGATTGACATCCTAAGAAGAAGAGGTTTTCTCCCTTTATGGGTTTCCTCATGAGAAATTAGTGTCTCTGTGTATTCTGTGTGATGGATCAAATATTGTTTATCTATGCATGTTAAGTTATCAGTAACACATTAAATAATAATTTAGAAAGATTCATAAAATAACAAAAAGTATTAAGCATATATTATAACTGATTCACCCCCCCCCTCTTAGTTATATTTCCAACAGGGAGAGGAAAGTGATATTTTATGCTATCTCGATTCAATGCGCAAAAATCTATGCATAATATGATATGACCAGTTGTATTCCAAATGGGAACCAAATTTGAAACCCATTTAGAATACTTTACTGGAAATATGATCCCATCCTTCAAGAGTTTTTCCAACTCCTTTCGAATAGTTGCTTCTAGTGAAAGGTTGATAGGTATTTGTTTTTGCCTAACTAGTTTTATGCCCTCCTTGATAGGAATGACATGTTGTATAAGATAAGGATCAAAACCACAAAGATCCTCATAAGACTAAGTAAAAACATCTTTAAATTCACCAAGTAGTTTGGAAAACTTCATTTTTTCTTCATCAAAACATTGGGCACCTATTTTAAAATTCTTTGGAGACTTGGGTGTTCCAATGTTCAAGGAAATAGTTTCACCCACCTTCCTTTTTGACTCCTCTTCTTTATGTTTCTCTTTATTGCCTACATCACTCGATGAAAATGAACTCTCTAGAGGAGTCAAGCCCTTGAAAATCTTGTTATCTTCCATAAATATAATTTCCTTAGGCTATAAGGTTCATTTTGAATGAAAGAACATATGCTCTCATCACTAGGGAACCTGCCATGATTCTATGTTGTCAGGGATATGTGGATGATATAGAGATTGAAAAGTACATTCAGGCCTGTGTGGAAGAAGTTGTCGATTAGGAGAGGATGAAAAAACAACTAACGATTAGACATTGAGTTCAAATCCCTCTAAATATGAGTAATGTTGAAATATAGTAGGTTCGATATTAGTTCCCAAACAGTTTGGGTGTAGTGTTTCATCAACTTGTTGCTAGGAGAGTATATCTTCCATACAAGGTTCACAACAAGCTCGGAATCCCCAAAAGTTGTAAGGTGACCACAACCCATATTATAGGTGTTTTCAATGCCTAATAATAAAGATTTGAGTTCAATGACATTGTTTATGCAAGAAAACTCCAACCTATAAGAAAAATTATGAATTTCCCCCATAGGAGAGTACAAGATAATGCTAGCTCTATTTCCTTCATTAGATCATGAACCATCAAAGTGCATATGCCACATAGTGTCGTCTAAGTCAATTTGTTCCAAGGGAGTGTTATCCTCCTCAGAAAAGATGGAATACACCCCTAGGTCCTCTTTGATATAATTCACATTAGGTTGTGGAACACTTTCTAAGTAAGCTGAAATCCTTCCCTCTCTAAGGACTATGATGTTTTTACCATTCCAAGGAATGAATAAGTGTGTCCTATCGAGTGAGAGGTATCCACCCGTCAAAGCTTTCCAATCTCTTCCTAAGATGATTTATTAGTTTCTAACTAGCATATCAGTTACCTGAATGTTAAGGGTTGTTCTTATTTCAGGGAGTGCGCACAAAACCAAGGTCACGTCCTTGATCTCACCTATGGTCGTTTGTTGTACACTATTATAAGACACTATGATTCTGGTGTTTTCATTTGTACAATACAAGCCTAGCTCTTCCATAATAATATTTGACATTACACTTGGGCTCGAATCGTCGTCGATGAGGCAACAATGGGCAATCTTATCCATAATCTTTACAAAAATATAAAAAGGGGGATTTTTTTTATAGGGTATCTAAAGTTATGTACACCTACTTTATTTACAGATGAATCCTCTTTCTATACAACATAAGCTTTTCCTTCCATGAATTGTTTTATATGCCTATGTTGTTCAGGGACGACAACCATGTCCAGAAGGGTTGTATCTACTTTGATGTTGGCCAACTGATTTAAAATATTGTATTTGGAAGAGAAGAGAGGGGGAATAATTCCTTGACTGTCATGAGCCTTAGGAACCTAAATGATAGAAACTATGAGAATGATCTTGGGCTAGAAGAATTGTGGGGAGGATCATATTTGACTTTGGGAGCATAGGATTTATTCCTAGTATTGATGATCATGACATCTTTTGGATCTGCAAAATCTAGGACATTGATGGTATTTTCAAGTCTTTTACCAAAGATTTTATCTCTGGCACTCTTCCTTACCTCACATGTACTTTCCTCATGGTGTTCCTCACAAAAGTTACATTAAATACGAGGCATGATAGCTTTAGGCTGGAAATTATTTTCATTTGGATTCCTAAAGGGGGGTGCAGAAGAGGATGAAGCTCCAGGGGTAAGAGGGGAGACATTTACCTTTCTCTCATATTCTATCATACGATTATTCATGTCTTGTACAAACTGTAAGAGGGCGGACATGTCTTTCTATTTAACTAATTATCCCTAAGGAAGACCTGTTCTTTCAAGTTGTTCTTCATACTCTAAACAAGTATGCAGAGCAGAACCAAGGTTATCAATGGCCTTTTCCTCAAGCCTGTGATGATAGGGGGAAGGTAATGCATTATAATAATGCATGAAAGCGGCTTGTTTATGAGGTCGAATGAGTTCAAGGATTTGATTGTATAGCTTGGTGAAACACAAGTTGAAGGAATTGATGGTCTCATCATCCTTATAAGAGATGTTATTGTATTCCCATAACTGCTCAGATGGGCTTTTGGATTTCCCATAGGTGGATTTGAACCAATAGACTAACTCCTCCTAGGTAGATGAAAAATTAGGAGGAAGGTCAAATAAATCATCCGCAGCCTTCCCTCCAAGGGAATTCACAAATAAGCACATGCAAGTATCGTTGTCATTGGCTCGTATGTTGTGAAAAGCATTAGAAAATGCCACCAAGTGTTCATTTGTAGTGAAAATGTTATTCCATCAAAACCTAGGAAGATTCTCTTCGAATTTAGGAAGCAAACAAGTAGCAGGTGCCAGGTTAAGGGGAGAGGAAACATGCCATGGTGTGGTTTTAGCATCTTCTTTGAATTGAAAAAGCCCATACTTTTTTATGAATTTGGTGGGGTTTATAGTATATTGGACAGGGACTTGGTGACTATATAAGCTACCAATCACTGATGAAGCTGAAGATTGAGATGAAGAAGAACCTCTAGTGCCACCAGAGCCACCACTAGATGTCATCTTGTGGATAATAGGTGAGGGAGAGAAGGAAAAACTGGAAGAATCATTCAAGGTTCTCCTTAGAGCACTTTGTTGGGTTGATAACACAATTTTTCATCTTCCTATTTTAACAATAGGATTAATTTCAGGTGATAAGCCTCTTCTTCTCCTAGAAATATGAAGGTCTAAGGACATGTAAAGCATAACAAAGATGAAGGAAAGAGAAAGTTATGGCTGATTCCTAAGCTGTCTACATCTAGCTTCACAATGCTCTTGGGCACTTATGTCTTGTTCAATTGTTTCCCATGAATGATTAAGCTTAGCCCAAGTATTAGCAGTGCCTAAAATGGTGTTTAAAGCAATGCTGGCCTGGTCTTGAAGATCAGGTTTCCTTGTAATAGGTAAACTCATTAAGAAATGAAACAGTCAAAGAATCAATATCAGAAAAATAGATATATTCAATGATAATCAAGCATAAAAATCAACCAGAGAGATATAGAATATCTCCTCAATATGGTCGCCAATTAAACGTTGAGGAGAAGATATGAAATGATCTTACTCAAGAATATTCAGATCTTACTTGGATAAATCAAGATAGACGAGAATATCAACCTATGTTTATAGCCATTAAAAATTGTTTCCTAATCCACAAGTATTGGTTATAAGGGATTAGGCTGATTTTTTTATAAATGAAAGATTGATGAAAAATTCAATGTTTATGTAATTTTTTTAATATAACAAATGCATAAATAAATGTAGAGATATAAGTAAAAATACCAAGTCAATAATCAACATAGATGAGACGTAAAGAAATATCTTATTTCATTCCAATTTATCAAAAGACTTGTTCTCTTGACAAAATTCCCTAAGGAAGTTTGGACCAAATTCAAACTTAGATGTCCCCGATGAAAACCATACAAAAGGACGTCTGACAGAAAGTAAAAAACTGAACTTTAAAAGATGGATCAACTTTTCATAGATTGTTTCCCACTCGAATATGCACAATATCCTTTATTAGTCATGAAATTTAATTCATAAACAAACAAGTCTACACAGACTATCAAAGATAGATCAACACCTCTGAAAAGCAAGTGTCTAAATGATGTAATTCAGCCTTGAATCTTATTGTCTACAATAGGACCTTGCTATCATAAAAGAGAATTAGGCTTTCAATGAATTAAAGAATGAATGAAAACTGAATTATCTCAATGAAACTCAAGAGAAGACCTTAGTATGCTTTCTCCTTCTATCCTCCTCTTGTTCCTCCTCTTTTTTCCTTTAAGAAATAATAATTATTTGAAGTAGTTAAACTACCTCTTTAGTCAAGTTAACTAAAACTCAACCAACTTTTTAGTTTAGGGAAGAAATTAATAAAATAATAATAAGGGTCTTTAATAAATAATAACTAGTAGGTGGGGCCCCTTGTGGCTCCCTTTAGTTTCCTTAACAAGCATAAACACAACTAGTTAATCAATCAAACATATCCCTCCTTGTGGCTCCCATCATCACTCTAATAATTTGAGAATTAATCTCAATGATATTTGAAATCATATCCAAAAATATAATATCCAATATATCCAAAAATATAATATCTCACTGATAACATGAGAGAAATCATCTCTCAAATTCATGCAGGATGAAACAGATTTGGCAGAGTCATTTGAGGGAGAGGGGTGGGGAAACAATGAATTTTCCTTTATTAGGATCATGGTGGGATTTGTGTTTTAACCTCTTTCTTGCGTGTGAATACTGTACTGGTGAGTGTGCAGGGGCAACTTGGACAATTTGGTTAACAGGTGGAGGAGGAGCAAGAAGAGACAAATTGGGCCAGCCACAATGTTAGGAGACTGTCGGGTGGACAATCTCTTTCCATCTATCATTTTCAGGGACTTCGGGTTGTAATGATGCATGAGGGGGAACTTGGATACCAGGGACATGCGGGGATTGGAAATGAGGCCTTTCTTGCCTAGGTTAGACCACTCCTTATCCAATCCAATTAAAAAATTCATCTTGGAACAACTGGCTCAAATCTTGTGAGTCTGCATCAAAATGTATAGAAAACCTTGGCTTTCTAGGGCCCTTTTTCCAATTTCCTCTTCCCCTGTTACCTTGACCATGTCTACCTCTATTGAAGAAGCTCATTCCTGTATGCATTAGTTATTAGCAACTAGTTTCTTCAACAAAACATACATGACATCTCTTTACATATGAAACAAAGTTTGGCTTAGCAACACATCAGACTCATGCAATCCAATCCATAAAATCATTTAATAATTTTCAATGAGCAGGGTTTGCATAAGGGTTATGGAATATATGAGGGATTATATTGAGTGAAAAAGTGGTAAAATGAAGTGGGGTAGATCATGATTATTTATCAACAAATCATCAAACAATCAACTATAATTCATCCCTGTGCCATCCTTCAACTTCTATAATACAAACTTTTCATTTAACTATAATTTAATTTTAAGAACAGGGTGTGGAGAGTGAATCTAGGAAGGTGAGGGGACTTGTAATGTGCTTAAAAGTGAGAAAATGGCAGGGAAATAATGAATACTGTTCATAAAACAAATCAAGTAATCAATAAACATAACTCTATTCTCAATACAAAACATACCAACACCAATTCAATAATTACTGTGTATCAAAACTGTTCATTGTTCCACATTCAAATTCTTCAAAAATTCTCAATTAACACAGTTTTCAATCATACTCATAATCAAAACGACTTTCAACAATCTTGTTAAGAGAATGCTTGGTCTCTAATTTCTTTCCTTTCA
The DNA here is from genome assembly GCA_032191745.1 of Picea mariana. Taxonomy (NCBI): domain Eukaryota; kingdom Viridiplantae; phylum Streptophyta; class Pinopsida; order Pinales; family Pinaceae; genus Picea; species Picea mariana. Next base: position 16,952 of record JASDQU010208896.1, on the reverse strand, counting down.
TTTTAAGAATCGAAAGAAAACACACAACGACATTGCTCCACCTCTATCCATAATACATCACTATAAAAATATCATATACTATCCATCAACTCACAATTGGCCAAATAAAACATATGAACATATCCTTTTCCCAATTGAAAATACTTCTAAAACATGTCTGTTTTCATACACTCCTCATCATATCAACCAATAAATTATTGCAATTGAAACCATAGTCAATATCAAATCCGATCTTCATCATTGTCGATGCAATTATTTACAACATGCATGATGCTTTCATAATAGATACACAGTAATCAGTTTCATAATTTCATAATTTGCTAATGAAATAAACATAGTAATCAGTTTCATAATTTGCTATGATCCCAATCGGGACTAGTGGATCACACAATAGTCACCAGTTGCAACTCTAAAACACATTGATTCAAAGCATAACGAAAAAATGAAGCAGCCCTTTGACTGTGTATTATTTCTCATTCCTGATACCAAATTTCAACCAATTTAATCAAATAAAGATGAGATAGGTACTCGATTCCACTGTGATAACCACCCTTCTTTACAACCAATCTTTGACAACCGAAAATATGCCCAATAGGAGTAAGAAAAGTTGGGGATTTTCAAAATCGGGCTCTGTCACAACAAATATAGAGAGGTAATCAAGAATGCACTCTTTCATTAATAGCACAGAGAACTGGAGGTCCTCAAATCATATCGACCATAGGCAAATACCCTTCGATACACGCATAGTATAAAACCATAGGGTTTCTTATAACTCCCAACTTGGGCAATGGCGCAATAGTTAGCCACAAAGGAAACAACGATGGGTAGGGTATAAAACCAATGCACATCATGCATATTGCATTTGTAGAGGAGAAGTGAATGTCCACTGGACAATGACAAATACCCAGAGCATACAGAGGTATAAACTTTGTCAATTTATTAAGATTTGAATCATTTGACAACAATGCTAGTGAGAATGCATAACCCAAGGCACAACTTATATCACCCAACAACCATATAACATGTATATATTGACATACTGACCACTCTAAGACTGACTTTTGAGATATATTTGATGCTAATACCATGTGCATAAGCCCACAGCCATGACCCTGGAAAAACACACAACAACCAAATGGTTGTTCAGGAAACATACACATCAACCAAATGGCAGTCTGAATACGGTTGCTCGGGCTTACCCTCATAAATGTGAGGAAGCAACCAACAAGAATGCATAGAGCGAAACCCTCCACCAAAAACATAGAGTGATAATACCATATTCACCCAAAATCCACAGAGACCCATCACGATTTTCACCAACAAAAGAACGAACGAATGCACAAATCAACCAAACGAATTCTTTTTACTTGCAAATCGAGCAACTACACAGTCATTCCAGAGAGAAAAACCACACATTTACACAGTTGCAATTCTCAGGAAGACACAAACCCAAGCATTATCGAGCCATTTTTCGTTCATACACATAGCGTAATTCATGGATGGGTGGAAAAGAACCATACATGTAACCGATAGATTAAATGGGGCAGTTGGCCGAGTGTTTTCTTCCTAAGATTGAATTTCAGAGCTTAACCACCAGTTGATAAAAATGCAACAATAAACATACTAGGGTGATGACCTGATGGGGGGAGTATGGAGTGACGTGCATTTACTGCATGTCTCTTCCATATCCTCTTCTATTCAATTCCGAAGTACAAAACAACCAACACTCACCATATCATTAACCATGTAATCAATTTCTAATTCATTGAAACCTGTGACCATATTCCTTGCCCAATGCGCCACCCAAAACATTTACGCTAACCATTTCCAAATCATTGTATCATACCAAATGCATTGCCATATCATATG
>JASDQU010208896.1:3977-15063 GCA_032191745.1 Picea mariana | reverse complement strand
ACCATGTAATCAATTTCTAATTCATTGAAACCTGTGACCATATTCCTTGCCCAATGCGCCACCCAAAACATTTACGCTAACCATTTCCAAATCATTGTATCATACCAAATGCATTGCCATATCATATGCGCCCACAATAACTCAAATGCAAATCACATAACAATTTAATAGTTAGGACTAACACTAACATGTTTCATTTTTAATTGCACATAGCTTCTAACATAGCATAAACATAGGCCCTTTCTATTAGTATTTTTCCCATAAGTTTCTTCCCTTTGTTTTGATTGTGTCATTACTAACATATTTCTTTTGCATGTGTATCCAGGTAACAAATCATGGTGACATGATTAAACATAACAATTGTAAATATTTTCCAACCACAACATAGAAGTAAATCTTTAAATAGCAGAACATCCCATAAATGCATCATCCACTTGTTATTGTATCCAAAATGAAAACATGACTGCATCGTCAACCATATAATACCCTGTAAGAAACATCGATACAGTAACATAAAATGTGTGATATGACTATCTTCGAGCCTCCAGTCTATAAGGGGGTCCCACCTACTAGTATTATATATTATTAGCATAGTTTAAATAATAGGGCTTTAGCAATACTTTGCGGGCAAAATTCCTTGTTGTGATTTTAATCGTCAACAGGTACCTCCTAGCAAATGCTAGGGGTACTCTTCTTCCCCCTTAGCCCCCAATACGAAAATGCACCACACACAATAAACTGACAAACAATAGTTTCAAGGCTTGCCTCGCAAGGAAGAGCTTCCACTCTTTCTACAAGATTGGTATCCCAACTCTCACAAGTAAAACAATGTCCACAAAATTTTGGCAACATAACATTACCAAGAATAAGAGAGATCCATTTCCCTTCTACCGCATTTGTTTTATAGAAAAATCCCCAATGACACATGTCCTCATGCACAGTTACTTATCTTTTTAATTAATTTAAAAAGGATTATTCACCCACACATTTGTCACCCTCTTCCCAAGTTGCAAAAGTAATTACCATTTTAATTTTATTTAAAAGGGTAAATTCCCTCACATTCCCCAATGTGTTCCAATTTCCACTCTTAGTTGTCGCTTTGTTCCCCAAATTATCATTTAATGAGTGTCTCCTAACTAGATCTTAGTTAGAGTTGGATTAAGAGTCTTCTTCTAGTTAGACTAGTGGTATATTGACTCAAGATTCTATTCCATGTGTACACCTACTCTCTCGTTTTATAATTTCTTCTATTTTTAAAATCAATTTTATTAATTTCTTGCACACATGTGCATTTTATTCAACCTTTAAGTTTTGTTCCCCTTTCTCCTAGAGTTTGATTATATTCTCAAATCCTTTAACTTATGTCATAATTCATTTGATCCTTTAATTAAATTTAGACTTGGACTTAGTCTTAGACTTAGGATTAGACTTTTGTTAGGCTTTATAATTAATAAGCTAATATTTAATTAATTATTTTAATCCAACAAGGTTTAATCATTTCAATGTTTTCTATGCCATCTAGATTTATTGACTCAAGTTTTAATTACGTGGCGTGCCCTTCAAGACACACCTCTGTCCTCCAAGGGTGCCACTCACCTTAGATTGGTTTTGGAATTTTTTACGACCCCTGGAGTCAACACTCCATTCGATCAACCTTGTGAGAGACTAAGGGCTTCTAAGGAGTAAGGAATCTGCCTTATTTCTCTCTCTTTAGAATATTTATGAGTGACTGTCTCAGTCTACCTACATGACATTATGGAACTCTTGAACTAGGTAATCGTTAACCTACAGATCCATCCATGGGAGGATTTCTAGTAGGCTATTACAGGGACACTGTCACACCTCTCCCTCAAATTTCTAGTTTTTGTGCATGGCCTCTTTACTCCTTATGTGTGTCAGATTAGAAAGCATTATCAAGCCTACATCTAATGAAAAAAACACTATCAATATTTCATATACATAAATCATACCGAAATCAATCATATATCACATGTGCATAAAATGAAATACTCAAACAAATACAATCCACCCCCTGACTCAATCTAGAGTCCAAGGAAGTCCATTGATGCCATCATCATCCATAACCTGTCATGTATCCTGCACACTCAGGAAACTCATCAATAACATCTGTCAATACATATACATCAATTTAAAAATATGTCACTATACATCATCATCATCATATATAACCCATAATCGAAACGAAACCATAATATACCATAACCAGATCACTTGCATGCAAGTGTCCTCAAAGAATATGTCAATAAAAGTGTGCTCCATAGAGAGAGATGTTACATACACCCCCTCTTGTTTTAAACTTCACCCCAAATTTTGTGCAATATATAAATGCAAGTAAATAAATGTAACTGTCGTAGATCTATGTATCTAATCTATCGAACAAGTAAGGAAATTGTTGATGCATCTTGTATGCATACTCCCAGGTAGCCGACTATGGACTATAGTTGTCCCACTCGACCTTGACCTGATTGACTATTTGACGTCGTAGCTATCGAATGCGATGGTCCATAATTTGGATTCACTTCACCATGAGAGCACCCTTGTTTGAAACCTACAAAGAACTCATGTCAATAACATGTGACGGATCGAAAACATAATGTTGCAAAATCGATACGTGAAAAAAATTGTGTGTACGCCTCAAATAATCAGGAAAGGCTAGTCGATAAGCCATGGGTTCTTCCTTTTCCACAACTTTGAAAGATCCCACAAACCTAGGAGAGAGTTTAACACCCTTTCCAAACTTGATCAAACTCTTGTGTGGTTTTACCCGCAAGAAAACTCTGTCACCAACTTCAAAACTACGATTAATGCGATGCACATCAACATAAATATTATGTCGATCCTGCACTTTTTTAATCTTCTGTCTTATCATTTGCATCTTTTATTCCATTTCTTGGATCACTTCTGATCCTACCAACATCCTATCCTCAAGTCAATCCCAACTCAATGACGTCTAACACAGTCGTCTGTAAAGAAACTCAAATGGTGCCATATTAATCGTTCTCTGATAAATTTTGTTGTATGGAAATTCTACCAATGGAAAGAAGTATTCCCAACATTTTTGTTGGTCCATTACTTACATACGCAACATATCCTCCAAAATTAGGTCCATTCTTTATGTTTTTTTGTCTGTCTCTGGGTGATATGTTGTACTCAAATTCAATTGCATTCCCAAGGCCTCTTGGAAACTGGTCCAAAACCATCATGTAAAATTTGATCCTCTATTGGATATAATCCTTATTTGTACACCATGTAATCTCATAATCTAGTTGATAAATACTCTAGATATACCTGGTTCTTGATACCTCGTACTTACTGGAATAAAGTGTGCACTCTTCATCAGAGTGTCAAATACCACAAAAATCGACTCATGTCTCCTTATCGTCAGTGGAAATCCAACGATAAAATCCATCGAAATGACCTCCCATTTCAATTCAGGAATAGTGTGTGGATGTAACAATCCTGCTGGATGTCTATGTTCAACCTTCACTTGCTGACAATCTAGACATCTCACCACGTAACTAACTATGTCCTCTTTCATTCTTTTCCAAAGGAATAAAGGATTAAGGTCCGCCTTCATCTTCGTGATTCTAAGATGAGCCATGTAAACTACTTGATGTGATTCACTCAAGATCAAACTTCTTAATTTGTCGTTATGTGGTACATAAATTCTGCCATTAAATCTCAACAATCCATCACTTTTTAATGAATAACCTTCATACTTCAGTACCAACATGGTATTTTGTCCAATATTATCCTTAACTTCTTTGTACCAGTCATCGTCAAACTGTAGAGCTAGAATATTTTATCAAAGATTCATCTTAAGAGGTATTATCGAGAACATGCATGGTCTTCGAATCAACACATCTTCCACTCTATTCATCGTTCATTTAATGTAAGTAACCTCAGAGTTGTACTCTCTAAGAAATTTTGACCAAAGCCTCTATCGTGCATTCAAGTCACTCTCTATAAATATATGCTACAATCCACAATGATTTGTCTTTAATTCAAATTCTCGTCCAATCAGATAATGTCTTCAAACTCTCAAGGCATATACAATTACTAATAACTCCAAGTCATGCGTTGCATAATTCTCTTCATTCTTTCTCAATTTCCTTGAAATGTAAGCGATCTCTTGACTAACTTGCATCAAAAATCTGTCTAAACCTTCCTTGGATGCATCTGTGCATACCAATAATTCCTTTTCCATGTCGAGGAATTTCAGTATTGGTGTTGTCGTCAACAACTCTTTAATATTTTGAAATGCTTCCGCACATTTCTTTGTCCAAACGAACTTCTTGTTTTTCTTATGCAATTCCATGATCGGATTTGCTATCTTCGAAAATCCTTCGATGAACCATCGGTAATATCCTGCTAAACCCATACAGCTATGTACTTGTTGTACATTTTTTGAAGCTAGTGTAGTATACCTAGGGAGGTAATATGGGGTACCTAGGGAGGTACCCAATGTGAATGTAGTTATGTGTTATTAGTGGAAATAATTTAATATATGAGAATGTGGTCATTCAATGTAAGGTGGACTAGGTCCACTATATTAATAAAGGCTCACTATGGTAGTTGGATGTAATAAATGTGAGAAGGATCTCTAGAAGGTTCTTAGGATATAGAGAGAGCTATATAAATAATTATAAGCAATGTAATGAAACATAGTGAAGAATATTGTGATTGTACAAGAAAAGATTGCTTGAGAAGTTTTATCCTTCCATAAGGATTAATATATGGTGTTACCCTACCTCAAGGGTTTTCTCTATTTCTTGTGTTCATGTTATGGTGAATTGTTTATGGTTTATTCTTGGTATTATTGAAGTATATTTGCAGATCTGGTATAGGTACTTAACAATTGATATCAGAGCACTTTCCTTGGCCAAAAAGGGAAGATTTGTTTTTCTCTTTTTGCAGAATTTTTTCTAGGGAAGAAAAAGAGGGCGGTGCACTTCATGTTCATATATGAAGATTTACAAGGTGAATTTGGAAAAAAAATTTGGGTATTTGAATTCCTTTCGGAAGATACCCAATTTCAAAAAAACAATCAGTGGAAACAAATTTCGGGAAGTAAATTTATGAGCATTTTAAATTCAACATTTTTTCAGAGTTTTTCCGAAAAAAGCCACGATTTTCTGTCGTAACTTATTGTTCTATTTTTTGAGGGTTTTCATAGAAAGATGTATTTTATAGGGAAATGCGATAGCCATAGTATTGAATCATTCATTAAATAAAGAAAGTCGACATGTGAAGAGAATTGGCCCCATTGGGTAGATCTCAAATTGCAAGGTGATGCTGCCATTTGGTGGAAATCGCTTGATTATAAGGAGATGATGACACTCTCCAATGGAGAATTTGAAAAAATATTGTTAGACAAGTGGTCTCATTGAAAAAATAAGGATACAGAGAGAACCAAGAGTTTATTTTCATGTGACAAATCTATATTACAGGTTCACGGTTGTATTCATAAAAAAAATAGCATTGTTTCTATTAACCCTAGTTGCATGCATAATTTTATCAATGTTTAGTTGGTTAATAGATTGCAAGTTCCAGTAAAGAATATTCAAAGAACATAGGTTGAGGGTGAAAATGTTCAAATTTTTAATTATTTGAAGATTACCATGGATAAATATGTGTTGCATTCATATTTTTATGCTATGGATATGGATGAAGTGGATATTGTTTTGGGATATCCTTGGATAGAATCAGTGGGTACCATTAATATTAATGTGAAAAAGAAGTTTTTGAAGTTGTGGTACAAGAAAAAGAAAATCACACTACAGGATGTGTCTCTCAATAAGAAATATGGGCCCATGGAAGCTATCAAAGAAGTTATTACTGAGTCTGAAGTTGAATCAGAGATAGAGTCTACAAAAGGAGATGAAGTAAAACTACAAGAAGGACATAATAAGGAATCTAAGGAGGTCATTGACTCAAAGGCACAAAGTGTTGCAGATTTGAAGAAAAAAGAACAAATTCCTATAGTTTTTTAATATCGCCATCGACATCATATAAAGACACAAAAGTCATCAAGGCAAGGGCATGTGCATCAACACATTTATGCACCAGTAGGGCACCAGACAGGAAACCGATCAAAAGGTGCATGGAGGACTACCAACACTATGGGAAGAGCTCAAGCTACAGAAACAATCCCATGGCAACCTCGAGATGATGCAGAGAAAGATAAGGGTGTCAAGGTAGAAGATAAACATCATGTTTGACTTCCATTGGGATGGATGGATGGTCGTACTTGGTACCAGTTGGCTACATTTCTTAGCCGGTCATATTGTATGGCTTCTTCTCATGTTTCGAGGATGAAACATGCGAAGGGGGATGGAATGTAGTATACCTAGGGAGGTAATATGGGGTACCTAGGGAGGTACCCAATGGGAATGTAGTTATGTGTTATTAGTGGAAGTCATTTAATATATGAGAATGTGGTCATTCAATGTAAGGTGGACTAGGTACACTATATTAATAAAGGCCCGCTATGGTAGTTGGATGTAATAAATGTGAGAAGGCTCTCTAGAAGGTTCTTAGGAGATAGAGAGAGATATATAAACAAGTATAAACAATGTAATGAAACATAGTGAAGAATATTGTGATTGTACAAGCAAGGATTTCTTGATGAGTTTTATCCTTCCATAAGGATTAATATATGGTGTTACCTTACCTCAAGGGTTTTCTCTATTTCTTGTGTTCATGTTATGGTGAATGGTTTATGGTTTATTCTTGGTATTATTGAAGTATATTTGCAGATCTGGTATACGTACTTAACAACTATCCATTCCATAATAGCCTCTACCTTAGCTGGATCCACAACGATACCTTCACCACATATGATATGTCACAAATAATGAATCTTTGATTGGTAAAAAGAGCACTTCAATGGCTTCCCATACAACTTGTTTCCTCTAAGACACTATAGAACCAATCTCAAGTGTTCTTCATGATCTTCATTCATTCGAGAATAAACCATTATGTCATCAATAAATACTTGAACAAACTTTTCCAAGTATTCATGTAACACCCCATTCATCAAACTCATGAATACCTTGGGGCGTTCGTCAATCCAAATGTTAAAACGGTGAACTCATAGTGCCCAAATATGGTCTTAAATGAAGTCTTAGGGATATCTTCCTCTTTGATCCATAACTGATGATATCTTGATCTCATGTCAATATTTGAAAACATCATTTCTCCTTTCATCTGATCAAATAAATCATCTATTCTTGGAAACAGATACTGGTTCTTAATCGTCTCTTTGTTCAATTGAATATAGTCAATAAAAAGTCTCCATGATCCATCCTTCTTTATTATAAAAATAATGAGCACACCCCACAATGATACACTTGGACATATAAGTCCTAAGTCCAACAATTCCTTTAATTGCATTTTCAACTCCTACAATTTCGGTGTCAACATCTGGTATGGAGTTCTTGCAATCGGTTCTATTCCAGGTTTCAATTCTATTGTAAACTCCAACTTTCTCTCGGGAGGTAAACTTGGAAAATATTCTAGAAATACATCTGCAAAATATTGTACTACATGAAGGTTTTCTAATCCTTTCGCCTCACCCTTCTCGTTTAGCACCAAGACCACATAAACATTGCATCCCTTTCACATACTCTTATGTATATGTAGGGATGAAATAAACCTCAAGGACACTCCCTGGTTTCTTCCTATAGTCACTCGTTTCTTCCCCAGATCATCTGTCAAACTTAACCGTTTCATCTTATAGTTAAGTATTGAATCATTCAATTCTATCCAGTCCATACCAATCACTATGTCATAATATCTTAATATCGTGACATAAATATCCACCTTCATTAAAAAATCTCCCAAAGTAATGCTACAACCTATAACCTTTCCTCCAACCTTCTGTTTGGCACCAGATGCCATTTCTACGTATCTGAACTCGTCTTGCTCGACTACCTTTACCTTAATTCTCTTTAGCACTGCACTAGAGATAAATATCTATGTAGCACCTGGATCTATCAAAATACTAAAATTTTGATCGACGATCATACCTGACGTCTCCAACACAGTGGAATGGTGCTTGTCCTGGAGGTTGTTCACCGCTACATGTATCCTGCGAGCCTTGCCCAAATATCCAATAGTAGCGGGTTCTGATGATCCGACTCTCTAGCCTTATCAATCGGACAACATTGTTGGTAATGTGGCTCTCCACATGTCCAACATCCAGTCTTCGATCCAATTCTCCTAGTCCCCAAAGTAGAAATTGTTGGCCTAACAGTCTGTGATCCTAGTATGTTCTGTTGAATAGGCCTAAACTATTGTTTTTGTTGTGGACGACATTGTTTTTGTGGTGCTCTGTAAGGAGTCCTCTTCTGAGGATTCTTTCATCTCAATGTGAAGAACATAGGTCCTATGGGTGTATCTCATTGCCCAGAAGTCTGTCTGGATGGTATTTGATGTTGTTGCGCCCCTGATGTCATCTATCTAGTTGGTCTAGAAGGAGTCCTTCTCTGAAACCCAATGTTTAGTTCTTCCTCAGCTATGAGGGACTTCTGAACTACAATGTACAAATTCTGAGGCATTAGGATCGTCACCTTTGCACGAATGTTAAATTTAGGGATGAACACAAACTTATTTACCTTTAACTTCTTCGTGTTCATATGTGGGGCATACCTAAGTAGCTCCATGAACCTGGCCTCATACTTTGACATCGTACAACCACGTTGTTGTAAGGTGTTGAAATCATTAAAATGAATTCCTCAGACAAATAACTGTCCTAGAACCATTCCTCGAACAAATCCCATGACACATCTTCGATGTCCATGTTTAGTTGAAGTAGGAGTGTCTTCCACCAAAGTAAAGTACTCCCTTTCAGTTGGAAGACCGCTATGCATACCTTCATGTTGGAGGTGTAATCACAAAGTGTGAAGAACATCGCCATGTTCTCCAACCATGCCTTAACGACTAAGTCATCCATGGTACCCCAGAACTCTAGAAACTTCATCTTCTTGAGTTCTCTGTGTATACTAATACTACTAGATGGAGCGCACAGTGAACCCTTGTTGGGCACATATGCTCTACCCTCATCCCAATCTAGGTGGTTGATCAACATGAATTACATCCTCTGGAAGGATCTCATCATACCTACCACATCTCCCACAACAACCTGCTCTTGCTTAGTCATCTGCTCATCTCCTTGAGGGTTAGATCCCTATGGAATGGATACTATTAGAGGTGCCACATCTCTTCCTCTAGTACCACGTCATCTACTTCCCCTGCATCCTCTAACCATGATTACCTGCATGGGAAATTTCAAATTAATTAGTGATACATCTTTATCATTTAGTTAACATAGTGGAAGGAATAATGATCCAATGTCACAGGGTTGAACCCTCTTTGGTACCATATGTAACAACCCCTCCATTAATACAAAAAGTCAGCAGATACAGTGATTTTTTTTTTCTTAAACATCAGTTAGAGCAAGTGATAGGCGGCAATAACATACATCAATATTCATATCCGCTTCTCATCTATATCACTATAATGAAAGAAACAATCAAAACATCATGAATACTAACATATTTATCATATCTCTTAAATATAACTAGGATGAATAACCCCCCAACCTACCCTGCAAGGTTAGGACCTCCAAGACACATAATCAATGCTCAAGTCAAGGATTCATCTGAATGATTTTTACCCTTTAAGGTCTCATGACTGGGGACTGTTATGAAGAACATGGAGGTATCTATTCCCATAACCAACTCTAATTAAACTCAAGTTTAAAATAACAATAAGTACTATATTCATATCACAATTTAAATCATTCAATTTCTCAAAAATACCAGACAAGTTTTCCTTCCTTTAAAGGTTACAACAACAATAGTTCTTCATCATTTAGATAATATGCCTTCTCTTTATGAAACCTATCATACATATTTTTACTCATCATTAAACATAATATCTTCCCTTTTGAATACAAACATTAATATTTATTCAATATCTAGACCAATGCATCATCTCTATAAGAATGCGATCCAATAATGATCATTATTAAACAAAATTACTACTCCCTAATAATTCCACATATAAACTATATTCAAGAATTGACAATTTCCTTTTCTTAATGAAAACGAGTAAACATCAAATATTCACTTATACCAATGTACCATATGAATTCTATCGTTAAATTACAATGACTCGACAATCATTCCTAACTTCGACAAATGTGGGAAGTAAAATTCTACCAGAATCTAAACACTAGTTCCACTTTATTCACAAGCAATCATTTCAAGGACTCTTAGAAACTAAGTAAAGAATTAACTTCTAGTTGTAGAGGTTTGTGGTCATTAATATAATTCCATTAGATTTTTCCACTATGGAGTCAATAAATACAAACAAGGGTATGATAGTATTTACTATTATCAAGTTAAGATAGCCATGATATTTGAATACCTGCGGAGGTATGATTTCATAATACAAAGACGTTAATTGAAATTTCTCCCAAAAAAAAATAAATACTTTAATAGTCTATGAACTCGGGTCCCTAAACAATATTTATTGCCTATTCGACAATGAAAAGTTCTTAACCAATTGGACGATATTCTGACTATCTCTTTGACAATTGGGAAGTTCAGAAGATTCATATATTGATCGAGTTAGTGAACTGGTAGCCAATACAACCACTCCAAGATATTCTCATTTGGAAGAACCACTGGGCTAGTAGTGATTGCCAGTGTTCTTGAGAGACATAATTAATGTTAACTCCCACATAAAATACATGTGAAGAGATGGATTGATCAATATCTAAGAGGTATAGCTACATCACCTATCGACGTGGGAAGTTGGGTTCACTCCAATAATCATCTAGAGTCAACCGATTAATTAAAATAAGAGGCTAGCTAAGATTTGGGTGGATCAAGATTAAATATCACGCCAAATCCTATTACTTATTGTAGAATTAATTAACGGTAAGGAGAGAATGGAATCATTCCATTCAGATAGAAATTTAATGCACAACATCACTACGACCCTAAAGCCCATAATGCAAGATAATAAACGTGATTTAAATGAGACTCTAATTCAC
>JASDQU010208895.1:3678-28095 GCA_032191745.1 Picea mariana | reverse complement strand
GATTAATAAATAAGTAATTAATTAATATTATTAATACTAATCATTGTTTAACTAAAACCATATTAGGACAATTAATTATCTAATTAATTTTACTTAATAATCCCTATGCATCTATTTAACCAGGGTTGTTACACTTTTGATCACTGGTAGCTTTGCTTCAGCCATTGCTTTGGTCAAATATATTTTGCATGATAGGTTCTCTATGACAGACATAGGTCCACTACAATTATTTCTTGGTCTTGAGATTAGTCAGGAAGATTATGGAATCAAAATTTCTCAGGCTAAGTATGTCAGTGATCTTCTGGATAGATTCCACATGACAGAATGTAAGTCTGCACCTACACCCTTCTTATTTGGGATCAAACTTGAGGATGGCGGGGATTGTTTTCCCTCGACCAAGTTTTGGAGAACCTTGGTTGTGTTTGACCATTTTTGGGACTTCGACGGGCTAGTCGAAGACAGAGCGCCCATGCGAAGTGGAGATCCCAGGATCTCGCCCCCTTTTGCGGACTTTTTGGTTTTAGGATTTATGTAACGGGTATGGGATGTCATCCCATGGGTTTACCCATGTTTAGGTATCTTTTGTAATGTATAAATAAGGATATAAGAAATGTAAGATATGGTAGTAGTAGTAGTAGTAGTAGTAGTAGTAGTAGTGGATGTGTGTGGCTTAGTGCAAGTATTTTTAATCGGATTTGTGCATACTGTATGTTGAGACTTGCAGAGCTAAGTGAAAGTTATTTGTAGTGCTTTGTGCACATACTGTGTAAAGGCTATGTGCTTGTACCGAAATCGAGGAAGGAGGATCTGGCAAGGTGCGTACAGATATCCTATCCTATGTGGAGTTGGCTTTGTGTCTCTATGCATATAAGAAGGTTGGAAGAATCTAATAAAAAAGAAGAAGAAGAGTTGGTGGATGTAGCCCCACACTGGGGTGAACCACGTATATCCTGTGTTGTGGTTTCTTTGTGCAATGTGGTTGATATGTTATTGATGTTATCTATGCTTAGTGTTGTAATATTTATGCATCTGATGTAGTAGCTTAGTTCCTTATATGTGAATGAATACTAGATCTACTTTGACGTTATGTGCTGACTGGTTAGATATAATGACATTTTGATGAATACTATGATGTTCTGTAATTAGAGTTTTTACCTGCGATGTGAATAAGGGTCAAAGACTAATGAATCTTAATTTCTAAGTGCTCTATTAAAGTGATGTGATCACAGATCTGTGTCCCAGCTAGGTTGTAGACACTTGAGTCCTACAACCCCCCTACCTTTACCTCAATTGAAACTTCATCTCCTTCGTAGGTGTTTCTGAAAGGGCCAGTAGTTAGGATTTTTTTGGTGCGTTGTTGAAGCCTTGAACCCTGGGTCTGCCCCTGTGCCAACAAATGGTTCTGTTGTCAGGACCTGAAACTGTGATTGCTGGGAACTGAAGAAAAGAGAAAGATCTGTGCGTAGATATGTTGTTGTATTGCGTAGTATTCTACTTGACTTGTGAAGCTCTGTGCTAATAAGGGAGCCAGATCTGAAGAAAAGAGGTAATATTTTAAAGCTTTGTGCTCTGATAAAGGTAAGATAAGTGGAATTTTTTGTTTCAAAAGAATGGATCTAGGTATGTTTGATATATTTCACACTAGTTTGAAAACTAGGGAACCACTAGAAGAAAGAAGATTTGATATGAATAGATATGATAAAGTTAATGAAAGATATGTTATCCCTATGCATAGAAAGAATGTTTTGACTAAGAAGTGGATGAAGGATCCTAGAAAGAATTTTTTGCAGGTCCATCACTGTGATCCTAGTGCAGAGTACGACAAGGTTTGGGGATCATTTAAGAGAAAGAGAGGATTAACTCTTTGTTATAGTTGCATAAGACCAAGACATCTTGCTAAGGAATTCCTTGGTACAGGTCCTAGTTGTCTTTGTTGTAAATTTGTTTCTAATGAAGTTTTGGATTGTCCTAGAATGATTGCTAAAGTTGAAAGGATGAACATGAAACAAGAAAACTATGAAGAAGGTCAAGAGACTAAGGATATCTAGAACACCAAAAAGAATCAGAGGCTATATTATTACAGATGAAAGAAACACTGAATGATCACAGAGACATTGGTTTACCAGAGATCTTAAAAGAGAAGCAGTGCATAGAAACAAGAATAGGAGACTTCGACATAGACTGTGTATTGGATGCAGAAACATAGGTGAACATTATGCCAGAAAGTACTTGGGAAATTTTGGGAAAACCTGCTATGATTCCTGCATTGGGAGGAATAAGATTGTTTAAAGGAAAGATGATAACCCTATGTGGAAGACTTACTCATGTATCTATGAGTGCTCATGGAACATTAACAGAAGAATAATTTGAGGTCATTAAGTTTGTTGAGAACAATGCTCCTTTTTCACTTTTGTTAGGAAGGACTTGGATTGAGAGAGATAAAATCAGAAGGAAAGAAGAAGAGGAAGCTATAGAATAGTAAAAACAAGAACTAAGGGATTTCATGGCTAGGAGAATAACACGCTTAATAGAAGAATAGGTGGACAAGTCAAAGCTACTGAGGGCCAGAGACCTGGCTGTCGAAGTTGACAGAACACAAGAAGGCTTAAAGAACTTATCTATGCAGAAGAGAAGAGAACCTACTCTAGAAATGGTAAGAGAAGAAGTATTACCCTTGAAACTTATGAATGACCCTCAGGAGTGCGAAGTTAATATGCTAGGAAAATATAAGAACAAGAATGGAAAGAGGAATCCATAGACGCAGATCATAGGAAAGAAGAAAGAAAGCTTAGTAAGAAGAAAGAAAAGCTAGAAAAATTGCAAGAGGTTCCAGAGAGGACTTCGTAGACGAAAGTCTTGTAGAACTTGAATCTCACCTGAATAGCAGAATAAAACAGATTGGAACTTCGCCAAGGTGAAGTAATATGATCGTTGGAGGCATCCTGACCATTAGAACGACACTCCAGAATGGATAGAAATGCAGTTATTGCCGAAAAGATCACCATTGCACTGTTCGGAATGTGCCATAATAGTTGATTTGAAGAATTCCTGCCTGTTAGAGGAATCTGTTATGACGTTGTCTATTTTTCCTGTCACATGTCTCACTAGGGACATTTTTTAAAACTGAGATATTCAAGCCCATAGAGAACTAATTGCTACCGCTTTGTGCATTTGAGACCTCTCCAACTCCTTTGTTTACCTTGAACGTCCATTCACCTATCTGAGATATCCGATATAGAGGATGCATTTCATATGACCTTAGCACAGTAGAGAAGTCTATCGAGGAGATCCTAATAGACCTTATGGATGAGAAGGTCATGTCCATAGGAGCACAAGCCTCGTCGATGAGAGGATTGCAAGCATCCTCATCGACTTCACATTGATCTGGGCATCCCAAACTGTGACAGAGAAAAGAAGTAAGCACCACGATGACCTGGCGAATGAGAAGCTCATCCCATCGGTCTTACCCGACTATATCCCACCTCTAGCGGGCACAGTTGGTCGTGACAATGTCCTAAGAGATTTCGACTATACAATGATCATTGGGTACCTCCCGAAGGGGATACGTGCAGTTGGGCCACAATTGGGACATATTCTGACACTCAAGATCAGTGATTTCAACTTAGGAGACCGCAAGAATTATGGAATGATCGCACCATAGAAGTACTGAACAAAGACAATGGGGAAGAAGCCAAAGATATTCCCCTAGTCGTGGACCATGGACATCACGAGATCAAAAATCCTTAATGTGATGAAGATACCGCACTTCGACAGACATCAGGAGGTTAATGCATGCGTTAAAATCCTCATGATGTGCTTCCATGGTGGGTACCTATGGTTGGATAGGCTCATCACATTAGATCTGGCTTTGATCCACTAGATCACTAGATTGAGCATGGAGGGACCGGACCCTCAGGATGTTTACCTAGGGAAGGCTGTAGATCGTGCCTTGGCACAACAAATAAAGGACACCTATGGAAATGTGAAGAAAGGGAAGTAGGGCTACAAGGTAGCCTCCATCCAAAATGGCACAGTCCACCTAGCTTGTCAGTTGATAGTAGGCAAGCTCATCAGGAAGAATAGACCAATGAAAGTCACAGGGTTCGTTGTCGACCTCGCAGGAAAGTGTGTCGAAGGGATGAAAATTAACTGGGAAAGCTATCTCGTCAACTAGTTGGAGAAAGATTGTCATGAAGCACAAGACCAGGGCTACGAGTTCCACTTCAAATGGTTGTTGATTCTCATTTCCTTTGTTGCTTGGGAGATGTCAGAAGGAGCAACATTCCCTGAAGTTGAGCCATCCAAACCACTGGCCACGATGTTCACCACCTTGTGGTACTCGAGCGATATGGAAAATCAATTGTAGTCGAACGTTATCTTCCACACTTACTATCTACATCTCACATGAGCCATTGATTCATTCCCCCGAATGACTTGGAATACACTCCATCGATTCAAGCCACTAGCGAAGTTCCACACAGAGAGGCACATCATTTACATCACTACGTGCAAGGATGAAACCAAGGAGGAGATGCAGTCGTACTATAAATTAATTGATGAAGACATGGAGGAGATAACTAAGGAGTGGTCAACTAATTTCCTTATACCAGTCAAGCAGATAGATCTCTCCAACCTCGATATTATCAGAAGTCCTATGGTCATCCAAGAATAATAAGATGGACCTAGTAGCAGTAAGAAGAAAAAGAAGGAAGAGGTGCAGGAAATAAACAACGCATCGAAGGAAACTACATTGGAGTCACCTAAAAGAGGAGGAGATGATGAAATAGACCAAAAAGAGGACAAAGGGGAAGAATACAAGAAGGAATAGGGTGAAGTGACAAAGCCTAAAGATCCCCTCATAGAGGTTGACACGTCAAAGAAAATAAAGGTTTCTCCAAAGAAGCCCTCAACGCGGAAGAAGTCACGAGCCAATAAGCCTCAATTGCATACTATAATTATGGTGGATGATATCGACCTCATCATTGCATCTGTATCAGATACTTCAGAGGAGATTTTGCAGTGAAACGAGGCCAAATAGGAGACAATGTATGACAATATCAAGGCGAAACTCAAAGGGGTACAATAGGCTCTCTATTCGAGCCGCGCAGTGTCTACTGTGTCGTTGTCATCAGGGGGTATAGAAGTAGGAGATGAGCCTAATCAACTACGCAGATTAGCATATGCAACAGAGGCTCACCTTTGTTGAGTACAGGAGGAAAAAGAACAAGTCACAGAGGCATTGAAGCAAGAAAAGGAGGAATCCCTAGAGCAAATTCAGGTTGTGAAGAAAGAAAAAGATGACCACCGACCGAATTTTTAAGAGAACAGAGAGCAGATCCAGAGAGAGAAAGATCAGTTGCTCGTGGAAAAGATTGGACTTATAGAATCAGTCACTCGAGCACTTCTCTCCATGCTAAGATTGGCACAAATGGAAGAAGAGACAGCTGAGAGACAAGTGGGGAATCTTGCTAAAGCCATTCAACAACTTCAAGTAAGAGTAGAAGAACTAAAATTGCAAGTAGTGTCGAGCACTCCACAGGAAGTGTGAGATCATAGGGAAGAAACTACCCGGAGCATAGTCAAAAGAATCAAGGAATTGACATTAGAATGAAAGAAACTCAGTAACTGAAGTGGACAGACCTATGAGCGCCTTGCAGAAGACCCAAAACTAAGAACATTAGAAGCACAACTTCAGGAGGCAAAGCAATAAGCATCGACAGTGCAAACACAGTTGAAATTGCTTTCAGTGGTTGAGAAGATGAAAAGGTCACAGGAACAATGCAAAGTTCAGCAGTGGGTCCATGCCATCCAGAGTAGAGTCATGGAATTGACCCAGAGACTCTAGCCGGTACAAGAGGAAGCCTACACACTTTTTGAGGAGATTGAGGGACAAGGTGCACAGCTGGAACAAGTGGTCACCACAGTGGAACAACACTTGGAAGGACCTATCACCAAGACAATTATTCAAGAGTTCATCGAGAAGGAGGCTCTAGCAAAGCAACAAGTCAAGGAAGCTCAAGGCCTTCAAAGCAGAATTTCCTAGATCAGAGTGACTCGGGATGAGTGACAGGTGAGTGTTGGGAGCCTGTTGGCCCCCGACCAAGTTTTGGAAAACCTTGGTCGTGTTTGACCATTTTTGGGACTTTGACAAGATGGTCAAAGAAGGAGCTCCTAGGCGAAGCATTGATTGCATGATCTTGCCCCCTTTTGCAGATTTTTTGGTTTTAGGGTTTATTTAACGGGTATGGGATGTCAGCCCATGGTTTTACCCATGCTTAGGCCTCTTTTGTAATGTATAAATAGGGAGATAAGAAATGCAAGATATGGTAGTAGTAATAATAGTAGTGTATGTGTGTGGCTTAGTGCAAGTATTTGTAATCGGCTTTGTGCATACTATATGTTGAGACTTGCAGAGCTAAGTGCAAGTGATTCATAGTGCTTTGTGCACAGACTGTGTAAAGGCTCTGTGCTTGGACTAAACTCGGGGAAGCAGGATTTAGTGAGATGCACACAGATCTCCTATCCTATGCAGAGTTGTCTTTGTGGCTCTGTGCATGTAATAAGGTTGGAAGAAGCTAATAAAGAAGAAGAAGAAGAGTTGGTGGACGTAGCCCCACGCTGGGGTGAACCACGTATATCTTGTGTTGTGGTTTCTTTGTGCAATGTGGTTGATATGTTACTGATGTGATCTATGCTTAGTGCTGTAATATTTATGCATCTGATGTAGTATCTTAGTGACTTATATGTGAATGAATACTAAATCTACTTTGATGCTATGTGTTGACTGGTTAGATATATTGAGATTTTGATGAATACTGTGTTGTTCTATAATTAGGGTTTTTACCTGCGATGTGAATAAGGTTCAAAGACTAATGAATGTTAATTGCTAAGTGCTCTGTTAAAGTGATGTGATCACAGATCTGTGTCCCATTTAGGTTGTAGACACTTGATTCATACAAACCCCCTACCTCTACCTCAGGTGAGACTTCATCTTCTTCGTAGGTGTTGTCGAAAGGGCTGGTAGTTAGGGTTTTGTTGGTGTGTTTTTGAAACGTTGAACCTTGGGTCTGCCCCTGTGCCAACAGGGATACACCATTAGTGGACAACATTTTGTATTGACAATTGGTATGGCGTCTTCTTTATTTCACCCACACCCATCCAGATATCTCATATGCGATAGGACCAGTTTCCACATACATGCAAGAACCCCATGATCTACACTAGAAGGCTTCCAAGTGCATCCTCATATATGTTTATGGCACCATGAATTATGGGATTCACTATGAAGTTGTTTGTGCATTAGATCTCATAGGATTCACCGATTCAAATTGGTTTGCTGATAGCATAGATCACAAGTCCACGTGTGGGTACACTCACAGTTTTAGGTCATGCCCAATGTTTTGGTCAAGTAAGAAGCAATCAACCATTGCTTTGTCTTTTGTAGAGGTCAAGTGCATAGGATTAGTCAATTGTTTCATTCAAAAACTTTGGATTCAACACTTCCTTACCGATATTGGTATCCAGTTTCACTGTCCTACTATCATATGGTGTGACAATCATAGTACATTGAAATTTTAAAGAGATACAATACAACAAAAATGAACCAAACACATTGAGGTCCACATGCATTTCATCAGAGATTTAGTACATGAGAGGATCATTGATCTGCAGTTTTGTCCTTCCTCTGAGTACAAGTTTTAGACTTTGTGGGATCGTCTTACAGTGAAGAACATAGTTGCCTAGTAGCTGCCTATTTTTCTTTTGATGCATTGTCTTTTGAGGGGGGGTTTTGTTCCCACGTGGTTTTCCCTCTTTCCTCATTTTTATTCAGTGTTCATTAGTTGCATTGTACATGAGTACCTAATATGGCCTAGTAGTTAGGACTCACTTTTTACTCCATAGTGATGTTAAGGGGGGGTGTTGGAGAAATTTATATTTTTGGCACACTAGTTCAGTGGGATTTAATTGACTAGTACTATTTTAGACTTTCTAATTTTATACCATCACTATTATGCATGCATTCCTAATTATAGGATGTTGTTTCCTATATGAGTGAAGATCACTCACTCATTGATTAGATCATAATTTACATTGATTCTCATTCTTCATATTGTATCTCTCTTCCTTTTCTTGATAACCTTTGTTTGTGTATGCTTTAGCTAGGTCTCCTATGCAGGTTTCCATGAAACACTGACATAATGCACAATTTTTATTAATGAGAGAATGTACAAAAACTATAAAATTACAGAGTGAATGACTCGCTAGAATGGTGCCAACTTATATTTGAGAAGAGATGTGATGGCTATGTTCATTCCCAAGAATATGATGATGTTTACAATGACGCTCTAGAGGCATTTTTAACATAAATAAAATCCAAAACCCTAACCCCGAAAGATGAAATGTCAAAAGGTTTGCAGGGCCCAATGGGGGTATTCGGTATTTCAACTTCCCAAGGGTGTAACTTTTGCATACGATCTTCATTTGGGGCGTTCTATACCTTTATGAAAATTTCTAGCCGAGGAGTACATATTTTGTTCATTCCAGACCAAGGCTTCGACTATCGTCTAGGTGTCATCGTGCCCAAAAAAAATCATTTAGGGCCTCAAAACGCCCCTAGAAGTTCAAGACCCGAAAATTTTTAGAAAAACTACCAAGTTGGAAACCAATGTTTTGAGCCAGTGGAATAGGTGGGTGGCCACCGATTTCCACTGGATCACTTCTGGTGCTTGTCATCACTCCACATATACTCTTTGCATCAGGGACAGTCTTAACTACCTAGATAGTGCATCTTATGACTACCCCATGACTTCGTATGTTGT
Source organism: Picea mariana (assembly GCA_032191745.1). Taxonomy (NCBI): domain Eukaryota; kingdom Viridiplantae; phylum Streptophyta; class Pinopsida; order Pinales; family Pinaceae; genus Picea; species Picea mariana. The sequence continues at coordinate 19,276 of JASDQU010208895.1, read as the reverse complement.
TGGAAATAATCATTCGAGGATATTTATTGGTGATTCCTTTCTTTATTTCGATGGGAATATTCCTGGATTCCGGTGCAACTGAAAAAAATCAAACCGACGCACACTTGGTAGTATTTAAACTTGGTGCACTACTAACAAAACTCATTTTGATGCGCATTTTATGACATTCCTCATGCATTTCCTTAGGTGTGTGAAAAACTATGGAATGACCATGCACAAATTCATTTTTGTTCACATGTAAAACTGAACCCAAAACTTTGGGCAACAACATAACCATTTGTTTGGTTTCCTCCTTCATTATATGCTTGCGTGTTTACCATCCTTCTTAACGTTGGGGAGTTTTAGACCTAGGGTTCATCTAGAGTTGTCCAACAAAAACCCCAAAGCACCAACATATAAATTCTCGGCCAAGACCAAGGGAGGTCTCACCCTATATGCAGAGAGGATCATGGGGATGATAAGGTATTGTGACAGGGATGAAGGATTAAATATACAAAGCATTACTACAATTGGCATCCATGTAACTCAGGTCTGACAACCTATTTAGGACTAAGAATTTAAACTATACACACACATATTCAACTCATTCATAATAGACACATATTATATCAAATATTCCATATCTTTATTATTGAAAGTACCCCTTCATATCATAGATATACAATGTGTTGAACAACTTCCTATGATATTCACAAAACTTTATATCATTACTATATAAAACAATGGAGATACAACATAATCCACCATGTGCCTTGCATTAGAACTCAAACATATCAAATACACATGAATATATTTAAAACATCACAAAATTACAATAGGCTCAGAGTGAGATTGACACTGGAAGCTAAGCTAAATAAAAAACTCTCAAACTAGTCAAATAGAAATCAATCGACTAACCAACCCACTAACTATCATTCTAAGCTTATAGATCCTTTTAATATCTTTTTCTTCTAGGGAACATTGTCTCTTTATACTCTTCTCCACTCGCTTTTATGATCCAATTGCCTCACACACTTTCGATTCCTGCCATAACTCCATGTAGACTCTATACATTAGGGGAAATATTAACTTCCTCGCTAGCTCATCTTCTGGCTACACCAGAACTTTGTATGTTGCTGGCAATAATCATTCGGGCATATTTCTCGGTGATTCCTTTCTCGATTCCGACGGGCATCTTCTTGGATTTCAGTGCAACAAAGAAAACTCAGAGAAACACACACTTTGTAGTATTTACACTTGGTACACTATAGACAAAACCCAATCTGATATGCACTTTATGGAATTCCTTACACATTTCATTAGGTGTGCGCAAAACTATGGAATGAGCGCATACAACTTCATTTGTGCATGTGTGCAAAAATAAACCCAAAACTTTGGGTGCCAACAATGAATTTATGTGAAAGTGGATTAGACGTGATGTTATGTAAAAGTGGAGTAAACATTGAAGTGGATTAGAAATGAAGTTACATAAAAGTGGAGTAAACATGAAAGTCGATTAAAAAGGGTAAAAGTGAAAGTGGAGTAAAAGTGCACATGATTTTAAAATCCATGGTGGTATTTTTCAACATACCATGGGTAAAATACCAACATGGGTTTTAAAACAATGTGAAAATACCATGTGCACTTTTACTCCACTTTCACTTTTACCTTTTTCAATCCACTTTCATGTTTACTCTACTTTTACGTAACTTCTTTTGTAATCCACTTTCATGTTTACCCCACTTTTACATAACTTCTCTTCTGATCCACTTTCACGTAACTTAAATTCTAATCCACTTCTTATTTTGTATTTATTAAAGTCACATTTCCTTTCAATATTTATATGTGAATAATTACTTACCTTTTACATCAATGACAATAATTTATTCAACAATCTCCCCCTTTGTCATTGATGAAAACCCTGTACTAAAAAACACATAATCCTCAAGAAAAATAAATAATTCTTCTTTTCTGCAACTCTTCCCCTACCTGTAATTCTCCTTCCCTTGTCTACAACTCTCCTCTTATCTGCAATTCTCCCCCTTTGACATCAATGGAAAAGGTATGCTCCCCTTGAGTTGTGCTTATTTACCAATGAGATGAGAGGGATATCACTCCCAACTTCTGTCCGAGATATGCAAAAGTTTCTTTGGGAAGGGGTTTTGAACTTGTTCCTTAGTAGCAATGTATTCCATATTGACACTTTGTTCATATACCTATTCTCTTAGGAAGTTATACTTGATGGTAATATTCTTCGTCTTTGAGTGCATAACATGGTAATTTAAAATATTGATTTCACTTGTGTTGTCATAGATGATTGAGATTCGTTTATCATATTCTACCTTGATATCATGCAGTGTTTTCTTCATCTAGAGAACTTGTGTGAAACATGCTACAGCTACAATATATTTGAATTTTGTTGTGGATAGAGATATTGAAGACTTTTTCTTGCTCAACCAAGACACTAGACTATTTCCTAGAAAGAATGCTTCTTCACTTGTACTTTTTCGATCATCAACATTGCCTAGCCAATCTGCATTTGTATATGTTGTTAGAGTAAAAGATTCACCTCTTGAGTACCATAATATAATTCCAAGGTGCCCTTTAGATATTCAAATATTCTCTTTACTGCTTTCACATGAGTTTATTTTGGTGCACCTTGAAATCGTGTAACCAATACTACTACTTGCATAATTTCTGGCCTTGATGTTGTCACATATGGTAGGCTTCCAATCATTGGCCTATACAATGTTTGAATTTCTTCTGGTTATTCATCATTTTTTCTCAATTTATAACCTATGACCATGGGTGTGTTGACTGGTGCACAATCTTCCATTCTGAGTTTCTTCAATTTTATATTAAGAAAAAATACATAGCACATAGGTTCCCCCTTTAATCTTTTCTAACTCCAAAAACTGCTCAAACATGAGACATCAAAACTCCTAAAGAAGTATGGGTATTGTCACCAACAACACAATATAATCAATCTCTATCCATCTAGATAGTCTTTGTAGCCAACATAAGAAAGAGTGAATCTATTACAATAGTTGAACATGGTTCGGTTGGTCCAATTCGATTCAACAAGAAACAATCGAGTTAAAAACAAGACATCAGTTTGGTTCACATATCAGCAACTTCAAGTATTCCCCCTCTAAGGGATCAATAAGTAGCAATAAAAGTTCACGTCGAAAATTCCATTTCATGGACAACCCATTCAAAATTTAGTCGACGAATACTGAGTCAAAACTCCAATAAACTATCATGTCAGGTTGATCCTCAGTCAACCACCTCCAACGAAATCATCAATAAGTAAGAGGAATATTTCACGATTGTGAAACTAATGATAAACAACACTATGAATTCCTCAAAGATCTAGTCAAATGATTCCAAAACCATCCATCAATCCAACCACAATCTATCCTAGTAGTCAACACTGGTCAAGAAATCTTACTTCCATGTCTCTTCTGCAAAGGTATGAAAGAATGATTGTCATTCCTGTGATTTTTATGGTGAGGATGATTATAGGGCATAAATTTTTGTGTTGGTTGATAAGAGGAAGTAGCCTTAGGGTTAAGTTCACTTACAGGAATAAATCAACTCGACATATCAATGACAATTTAATATTTAACAACATGCTCAAATTATGGCATGTGAGGAACATGCATCTCATAAATCTATTTAGCACAATCAATAGTAGGTTTATCTTCTGGAAACCTATTTTGAACTCCTCTCACAACAAATAAAACTTCCTTGGTTGTGGCAAGTCTAGGCGTAGGTAGGGAGGTAACAAAAACATCATATCCAAGACTAGTCTTAATGAATGGATACCTTTGACAATTGATTATATCATATAAGGTTTCAACACTCTTTTGAAACTTCGACTTAGTAGTTGTTTTCTTCAGTTCCTTTCTTAATGAAGCAATTTTAGATTCTATCTCTTCACAATCTTCTTCATTTTTCTTCAGTTGGATTCTCCCCACTTCTTCTATCCTTCTTGCCTATTATAATTGAACTTTTAGACTTATGATAATCTTTTCTATTTCTTGAAGGCTTTGTGACATTTTGGATTTTGAGTCACGATAATGTTCTTCATATTTCTGTAACTTCTCTTTTTGTTTCAAATTCTTTTTCCTCGAATTTTTTATTTCACTTAAGGCACACATGAGTTCTTATTCAAGATCCACTTATCCATCTGTTTAACCATTTTATGCTTCTTTTGAATCCATCATTTCTTTCTCTTCATCAATCTTTTTTTCAATTTCCATAAAGAGAGTTTCTTCTCTATCACTACCAGGATTTCTTTCACTTCTTTCTTTAAATGAGTCATTGACCCCTTTTGAGTAGAGGCTCTTCTTTTGCTTATACTATTTCTTCTTCTTTTCATGCTTGTCTTGTTTGTGGCTATTCTTGTGTTAATGATTTTTTATCTTTAAGTTATAGTCTTACTCATTATCAATACTTTTATTTTTCACATATGGACACTTAGCAACAAAATGTCCTACTTTTCAAAAGTTAAAGCTTTTAAAGGGAAACTTACCTTTGTATTTTCTAGATCCCTTTTTGAGTTTTCTCAAAAACAATTCTTCCTCTATGTCTAATTCACAGCTGGAACAATCACTTGATTTTTGTTATTTGTTATTCATCTTCTTTGAGGATTTGGAATTTTCTTCTTTATTTGATGGTTTTTCCCTTTTAGTCCTCATTTCATATACAGTGAGGATCACATGCAATTCTTCCATTGCTAATTTATCCATATCCTTTATTTCCTCAAGGGCAGAAATTTTGGCATCAAATATTAAGGGGAGTGACCTCAACACCTTTTGCATAATCATTGGTTTTGCAATTATTTCACCAAGTCCTCTAATGGTGTTGACCATTTCATCCACATGGAGGAGATAGGATGCAACATTTTCTTCATCTTTCATATTCAAACTTTTGAACTGTCTTCTATGAGTTTGGAACTTAGCTTTCTTGACCTTATCATCACCTCCATGTATTTTTTGAAGTTTGTGCCACATTTATTTAATTGATTTTCAATGCATTACTTTGACAAACTCTGATTATGAAAGTCTGCACAAGATGGCATTCATGGCTTTTGCATCATTTTCACTAGCCTTTTTCTCGACTGTATCTGTTGGTGGAGTTGTTGGGGATTTATAACTAGTCACAAATGATTGCAAAATATCAAAACCAAGGGCCATTAAATATGTTTGCATCCTTATACTCAAAAAGGCATAGTTTGTTCTGTCAAACAACAGAGCCCTGCTTGTAGAGAAACCTTCCTCATTGGTCATGTGTGCTCCTGAGATCTACCTTTCAGTGGTCAGACTATTTTTTAAGGAACCGAATCTGATACCAATTGTTTAGAACACACTTATACTTTGAGGGGGAAATAAATTAAAATATAAAAAGGGAAAAATTAATTAATTAATTAATAAAAGTCGTGTCTTTTTATTTTAAGTTGAAAAATAAATTTAAAAAAAAAGGGGGAAATTATTATTTATTCAATAAAAGTCGTGTATTTTCAAATAAAAATGAATTTTCATGTAAAAATAATGGTAAAGTAGAAAAGGAGAAGAGGATTGTGAGAAATAAAGTACGTGGGTAAAAATATAATATTCTTATGCATATTAATTGGCGAGTGATGATTGAATATCATTCAAGGTGCGACAATTAAATATTATTGAAGATCAAATCTGGTATTCTAGCAAGAAAAAATTGTAAAGGCATATTTGAGGCAGAGGTAGAAGAAGAAGCAAGAAGATCTGGTGAAGGAAGAGTGAAAGAAGAAGTAACGAGCACAAAGTATATATGGAGAAATCATAAGTAATGAGTTCAAAGAATATTTTTTGAAGACAAAAGCATCAAGAATAACAATGAAGGCATTCCATATGAATAACTTTTAAACATGTGAGTAGGTTGGTTCCTACATACAAAATAATTGTGGGGATTTGTGTCTCCAGTAGGTTGGTACCTACAAACATCAGATAGGATTGGTGTCTCCAGTGGGTCGGTGCCTACAATCAACTGTGGAGATTGGTGTCTCTATTAGTTTGGTTCCTACAAATATTTGTAATCGTAGGTTGGTGCCTACAAATTTATAAAAATAGTTTTTTGTGGTTTTCTCCCAAAATTGTTTCCATGTTAAATGTTGGGTTTTCTAGTTGTTACATTTATCTTATTACTTCATTATGGTTTATGAATGTCAAAAATAAAAATATATCCTTATATTGATTCATCCACTCCCTCTCAGTATAAGTGTGTGCTGAACACATATAGGTGGCCTGGAAATACCAAATGATGGGTTTCTATTTTGTTAGAGTTTCAATCCTAGGTATTTTCCTTCCACTAGTTCTTTTAGCAGTGATGGGGGTATAAATTTCTCTGGAGGAAGAAACATCCTTTGGGGGAATTATATTAGGGGATCGATTACTCCATACCCCATGAACACTCCCTTTGAACTTCGTATTGGTTATATTCCAAGAATGTTTTTTGTGAATACCATCCAAGGGATTGTTTCCCAAGGGGAATATTTCATTTTTCCTTCCTTTGGAAATGTTAGTGCCACTTTGATGGCCATATTGAATATTATTGGATTAATTATGTGGCTAATGATTTTTTTTATGTCCACTTTCGATGTTCCAAATGATCTTGAAACTTTTTTACCAATGAAATATAGTCATCCTCTTTCTTCCTTTTATGGTGAAGGTCTATCTCCTAGTAACCAAAAGTGTAAAAGGAATAGAAAGAGCAAGAAGAATAAGAGGAAGATAATTCAAAGGGACAAGTCACCTATCACTGCAAGTCATGTCGAATATAAGTCACCATCCATTTCAAGTCATGTTGGAGTCAAGTCACTACTCATTGCAATTCATACTGGAAATAAGAAATTATCCAATGCAAATCACATTGGCAACAAACAACTAGCTAACACAAGTCATGATAGAGGAATTGATAATCCTAATAAATCTAGGTGATAAAGACACAATCCCAAGTTCCCTTGTATATTTTACAAGCGATATCTCCTTACGCATATATGCCCTATTATTGTAGATGTAAAAAGTGTGTGGTCCCTATATGAAATATCTTCCACTCCTAACCCACCTATGATTTCTTGGAAACTTATTCAACCATTGGCTGATGAAGTAGTAGTTGATCCAATGTAGCATTTGATTAATCCCACTCTTCTAGAAGAGAGTGACATGTCTATCAACCATGTTTTAATCACTACCAGTTTAGAACCTTCTAAACAAGAAATCATCCCACTCACCTCAAGCATTCTCCCTCCAATCTCTGGGAGTGTTTCCTTTGATTGGAATAGTCTCGTTGATATTCTCCATCCTTATTCTACATACTTCCAAATAAGGGTTGCATTTTATTCTTATAACATGCACTATTGTATAGTAGATGAAAAATCCTCCTGAAGAATTTTATCCTCCTTGGCTTGGAAAACTATGGGTTCTCCCAATATTGTGTTAGCTTCCAGTCATTTGTTGTATTTTAGCACAATACCTAGTGAATCTTTGGGGATTCTTCCTTAGTTTCCTATCACATTATGTGGGAAGAATTTCCTAGTCAATGTGATAGTGGTGAATGGTCCATTAGACTTTAATAAGCTTATTGGGCGTGTTCTTAGTGTAAAGGGAACTAAATTATGCATAGATGTTAATTTTGATTAATCAAGTTTCAAAATTACATGTAAAACTTTTGGTGAAAAAGTGAATCCAACAGTGATAGAGGCCACTGACAAGTTAGTTGTAAAAGACAATGATGATGTCATGATTCGTGACATAAAAATGGAAGAATTCAATGATTTTAGTGGTGGATATTGCCAACATTATCACGAAGCAACTGAGGAGAAACCAATGTGGATAAAGAAAATAGTAGATGGTTTAGGTTTGAAACTTGATGACAATCCAAAATTGAATTTTCGTGGAAGATCTAGACAAGCTAGAATCAAAAAGAAAAGGAATGTATCTAATTTTGATGCTTTGATGATTATCTTGCTTGATTTTGAACCTAATACATTTGTTGAGACTTGATGTTCTAGATAATGGGTCATGAATATAAGAGGAATATGAAATTATCATGAAAAATGATGTGTGATATTTAGTTCCACTCCCTAAAGGAAAGACAATTATAGGTAGTAGATGAACATTCAAGCCCAATCATAATGTTCATGGATCCATTGAAAAGCATAAGGCAATGCTTTTTTGCAAAGTTTTTTAGTCAAAATCCTAACATTGACTATGACGATACCTTTGCAAATGTTTCTTGATATAATATTGTTAGATGTATACTTTCCTTGGATACTAGTTTTTGTTGGAGTCTTCACTAGATGGATGTGAAAATGACAGTCGTAAATGGTGTTCTATAGGAAGAAGTATACATATGACACTTGAAGAGGTTTGAACTTGTCTGTAAAGAGGATCTTGTGTGAAAGATTAAGAATGTCCTATATGGTCTTAAGTAGACTCCTCATGCATGGTATACTCAAATTTATCAGTGGTTCCATGGAAAATGTGTAAATAAGTCATATGTGTGATTATTCTTTTGTATGTAGATGATCTCATTATCACAGGAAATGATGAAGAATTGATTCATTGGTTGAAGAATGAATTATGTTAGGAATTTAAAATGAAGGATTTCGGTTGTCTTCACTATTATCTTGGTTTAGAGATGTGGTAGGAAAAATATTAGCTCATTTTGAATCAAGGCAAGTATGGTGTGGGTATTTTCAAGAAGTTTCAAATGGAAGGTTGCAAACCTATTTCTATGCCCATGGATCTTTGTGGTAAATTGAGAGTTGATGACCCAAGTAAATATCCAAAACATACATTGTATCATAAATTGATTGGTAGCCTTATTTAGTTTTGTGATATTCATCTTGACTTATCCTATGTAATAAATGTGTTAATTCATTTTATGGTCAAGCCAAATAAGGTTCATTCATAGGCTGGTAAGAGAATTCTTCATTATCTTAGTGGTACTATTTCCTATCATCTTGGTTATGAAATAGGAAAATATTTTTATTTTCATGTGTTTGTGTAGATGTTGATTGGCTAGGTGATGTGAAATCTATAAATTCTACAATGGGTTATCGTTTCTCGGTAGGTTTTTTTATGGTTATGGTTGGAAGGTATAGTCCATGCCTGATCAACATATCATCCAAAACCTTCCCTAATTACTTTCTCGATCATTTGGATACCTTCCTCTTCGACCGATACACAACACTAGGAATATAATTCGCTTAGTGCTCTCTTATGTCGACAAAGAAGTTACATTCCAAACATCATTTATACAAGGGTATATCATTATTCCAAACATCGTTTATAGAAGGGTATATCATTAATCACTTGTCTGGCGCTATAGTCATTCCATATCCAACCACATCATGAAATCACACATGGTTATATCTCTATTTCCATTCATTATTATAGTAGGAATATATCTCTTGACTTGACTTGGTTATGATCTCATAACCAAAATAACATGTCATATAATTAAATTTGTTACAATTGTGTTCAAGCACATAATAATATGTGTACACTCAAGGCCCTCTTCCTTTACATCAATTAAAATGTTGAAAACTTAGATGACGGAATTCTTACCTCAATTCCCTTCAACATTTATGAATTATAAGAAACCAAATGCATACTTGCATTGATCTCTTTACATTACTTGATGCTACCTGATCTGTTGATATTTTGTAGAAGCTCGTAGGATACTTCACCAACCTTTGGTCAACATTTTACCATCTTCAATTATATTCATATGGAGGGATATCATAAGCGGTGACATCATTATCACTTTCAGCCATGATATAAAATTTTCTTGAATACATAATCGGTCATTAGTCATAGTCAATATCATAGCATCATTATTTCATATATAACAACCAACTACACTTAGTCTACAAGCATGCTACAAGAATGTTCAGGAATGTCCCCATGCACAAATGCACATCAATATGTGTTAAGCATTCAATCTAATCATTCCTACTTCATGTGCATGCACTCTATATTTATTTTATGCATCATGAATCACTTCAATCATGAACACTAGTGCATATTTATTTCATCATTATTTACCTATTTTATATTGTACATGGATGTCCTTGAATTCCTCTAGATCCTCACTACCCTGTGATCTACCATTATTCTCATCTTTGCACCATTGCTCTCCTGATTTAATCCTTTTCTATCCAAGTTCCACTTCTCCATTTTCACTTCCAACCAGTATACCCTTATTGGTCACTTCTAATGAATAAAATTGTCTATCATTCCCCTTTGATTTAATTATACTTGCACCTTTCTTCCACTATGAAATCTGATAATATAAGTGGCTTCCTTTCTTTGAGTACTTTCAGATACAAGTAGCTAAGTCATAGCTACCAATTCATTTTTCTTGCATTCCTATGCTTGCACATACAAATGAACCATCTAGTCCATGTGTCACACCTCAACTCATGTGATTCTTTCTTTTCTCTTGCACCAAACCTTTCCACCCTCACTAAATTCTACCATCAAATCTATGGAGTCCTCCTTAACTTCCTATGTGTGCAAATGACACTTTTCATGTTTCATGTGAGAAAATATATCGACTTGCCTTTGTAAGCCATCCAGACTCTGCAACAACCGAATACTAACATTTCTCTGCTCTTCTTGACTCCTTTGTCAACCTTTCATTACTTATTTTGTAACCTTGCACTTCCTTGTCCATTGGACCCTGGATTTGTAATTTAGAATAGTCTTTATTCAATACATCTCATCATATTTTTAATAGGCCCTTTACATAACACTCCATCCTTGAATATTTCTCCTTTCATCAACAATACCATGATGTTAAAAATCACTCCCTTTATTGCCAAGTGGTTTCACTTCCAAAAGTGTCTCTGCACCACTGCATAGGCACTATCATGAGCATATGCACTCTTTTTTTATCCAGAAAACACCTTTGACATATATTTATATCATGTTTTCCTCTATATTACCTTTCCATCTTCTATACTCATTCCTTTTCTAGATTTATGAGCTCAAAGTTATGGCTTGCATAAATTTTCATTTCTACTCAATTGTGTCCTTCAAGTCCAAGGGTCACCTTCCTTCTGATTCCTTGAGAAATTATTCCACTCATAACTAATTTCTAGGTCGATATACATATTCTCCTATCTAATATATTCCAATGATTTCTTTCTTTCTCACTTATGAGCGTTGATCATAAAGTTATAATCAATTGAATATTTCCAATTTACTCCTTTTGTGCACCTTTCTCCCTAGTGAAAATAATCTCAAACACCATCTTTTTCCACCTATAGGGGGAGATCTGTCAGGAACAAGGAAAATTTTCTATGTGACATAGATAATAATGATCATACGTAATTTACAACAACTCTCAGATTGTCAAACTGATGCTCTAGTCAAAATCTGCAACAATCTAGAAATGACAACTTTGTCCTTTTTGCACTTTCTCCCGAATTAGAAATTGTATCCTTGTTTAAGCATCCTACATCAACTCCTTTTGAGTTTTTCCATAAACCCAAATGGGTATATTCATGCCTACATTTAGAGATATTTGTCAAAATTTCATATTTATCAAGGCTTCAAGATGATAGTTATGGCCTATGGAAGTTTAAATTGTTTCCTCATTTTTACCACTTACTACTATAGGTGTCTTCTCTTCCATCCTATACAATTTTAGGTACCTAGATTCCAAATCTATCTCCATGGTTGTCTTCTATCATCCATGGTCTTTCCATAAACTACTCATGTGTCCCAAACTAACTTTGGAAGTAAATGGGTGCCAAAAATATACGTTGCACTATTTTAACTATAAATTTCTCATATGAGCCCTATTTTGTTCCTAGAATAGCTCATTGGAAATATATCACTGAGCTCTTTCATTTTAAGCAGTACAAACTATATCAACCAAACATACACATAATTGTGTTGATTTTGACTACTTGAAAATGTTGTTTAGGCCCCTGAAATGCCTCCACAAGTTGATGACCTTCCAAATCTGAATTTTTTTTATAGAAAATTTGACTAATTTACTATTACACCAATCTTTTAATCTGATCGATCAATCTCAAAATTGGGAGTAATCCTAATATCGATCCTCTAAACTTGACCAATCTCATGGATGAATATATGTTGTTGATCATCAACTCAAAACAAATCAGAAACGTCCACTCCCCAACATATGAGTTGCATTGGCAATTGGTGATTTACCTTGATAGTTGACTTGTAATACTTCACTGATTTTGTCGACACAATCATCATTGATCGACAATTTATCTTGGACAAGAGAAACATTTTCTCGATTATTCCAACCCAACCATTGACGATCAATGATATTCCTTGATGAACCAAACTTGTGAATGCATTTGGATGAACCTCGATCATCAGTGATCAGTGATTTACCTTGGCTGACGTGGGAACTAGGTTGACATGGAAAAACATGTGGATGATGGCATGGCATGATAGGTGGATGTTAATGTGGTATGACACATCATCCTCCTCTTTCCATTCATCAACACTCAAGAATTTATTTTGGATGAACCAAGCACTTCGTCAATTTCACCGACCCGATCATTGACGATTGGTGATTTCTCTTGTTCAAATAAAACAATTTTCTGATTTCACCAGCCTAACCACCGATGATTGACAATTTCTCTTAGCAACCTAAATTCTCTCTTGAATTTCTCTGAACTATGATACTTAGAAAATTTTCGACAAATTTGTTAGGATGAAATGAGCTTTCAATGTCTTAGTCAAAATGATCTTGAATGTTGATCTGCTCCATTTTTCCAAACTATGAAAACAAATCTGGGTTATTGATCTTCTCCATTTTTCCAACTTCAAAAATAGATCTCTACCATTTATTTGCTCCATTTTTCCAACTCTGAAAAAACTTATAATTTTTTGGTCAATCTAGGATGAATCTATGTCGTTGATCTCGAAATCAAATGCAATCATGGTTGTTGATCCATCAAATTTCCTCGACTTCTTTAGCCGCCATTAAAACATAAATTTAGACCTTCCAAGTTGAATTTAACTCTTCAACTTACAAATTGATGCCCATGATCACCTCTAAGATGGTTCTTAGGAAAATTTTAACCTGAACTGTTCATAAATTTTTTAGGTCTCACTATGTTTTCACAATTTTCCCCAAAGTTTTCACAGGTGAAACTATGCAACAATGAATTTCTACCAAATTTGCGTCGGTCTTGGCTCATACAAGCTTGATGTTGAACCTTGAGCTCTAGTACGATATTGTAACATACCCATCCTCCATGCCGAGTCTCGCTACTACAAAAATTACTTAGCTTATTTTGATATCATTTAAAAACTGCATGCACGCAACATGCCAAATAACTCATGCAACTAACATCATAATGAAAACCATGAATGCATGTAAACCCAACAAACATAAAAACATTCAAATTACATTTACACAATGAAATAATCATAATAAAAACAATAGAGAACTTATCTATTTTATCAACTAACAAACTGGCTATGTTCAAAGGACGTTCGTCCCATTCATATGTGTTGTTGTTCCAAATATCAACAATAAGAGACCCCTGAGCCAAGGACATGAGTCCACAAGGATATGTGTCCCTCTTGGCTATCCATTCTCCACTTTTCATTGCCCAAAAACCCATGTTCTACTCCAACACCAGTTTCAATCCACTAGTTTTGTGTCCCACAACCTGCACAACCCAAGGAATGTACCCCCTTCACTCCTCTCATTCCATTGATTTGGACCATTCATTTATAATGGATTCCAATGCACTTGGTTGGTCAGGAATATCTCAGTTGGGGACTCTAGGAACTCTAAGCTACTCTAGGAGTGTTTAGAACAGACATAATAAGGCTCTTAAACCATTTCCCCAATAGGAAAATGCATTACAAGCTTATATCCTATTTTTAAAATAACATAGGACACAATTCCAACATAACATAGCCTAATAATGGTTGTTCTCAAGCACTACATAGCTACTGCTCTTCCCAACATTCAACTCCCCTTGGTTTCCAAAAAAAAACATGTAAAAACTTATCTCTTTCCCTACTCAAACTTCCTTCTTCTCCCATGCTTTATTGAATCACACTTTTCACAAGGATGATTTTACATTATCCCCATGCTCCCAATAACTAAGGTATGTGACTTCTCACACCCATTTTTTTACACGAATTCAATGATTGAGTGTCTAACAAGTCAAAGGGAGGATTACGTAGTAATGGTACATTAACTTAGGATAATAACATGGTTTTCCCCTTGGATCCCCCTTTACTCCCTTCCCTTGTGGAATCATAGCCCCCAACGTTTTCGTCCCTCTCATATCCCACCCAATGATTATTATTTTTATTAATTATCTCGATGTACATCATATACAATTCTAGCCATGGCCACATTAACTCAATATGGGATTTTCACTCCAATCATATCGACTCACTAGCCTAAATGACATTTATACAATTTCATTATAATTTTTGGGGTTTAAAACTGAAGATGTTATCCCATATTGGATTTCACTCGATACATGTTGTGTTCAATTGTGTGAATGGTCTATATATTTCACCTATTCTTTTATTTTCGTCTTTAGTTATTTTCATAAATGTGAACTGTAATGTCCCCAAGGTCGAGCCCTATTGTAAATCATGTCTATGAAGTATAAAGCTTGTTTATGAATTGTAATTCAAGTTTATAAGGCTCGTGAGCCAAGTTATATAAGATAGTGAGCTTATGTGTTATTAGGCTAGGGAGCCTAAGTGTTGAAGGCCAGGAGCTTGATTTTTGTACATGTAATCATGCACGGTATTAATACAAAACATCTCTGCGTGTGGACCGACCACGATGAATGAGTGATGGGGGACTAAGCTTCCACAAAACCTGGGTAAGGGATTGGGGGCTGGAAGGTTGGAATGAAAGGCTAAGTGTGGAGCCTAGGGGCTTAAGTCCTTGGGAATAATATTTTAATATTATCCAAAAAGCCATGTGAAATCTATGTTTTTTCCTAAGTTCTTCGGGAGAGAAGCATGCAGCTTCATGGGCGACATGTGTTGACCTAGGCGCATGCAATTTAACCCAGGAAATGAGTTGTGTTGGGGGTTCTCTTTCCATTTTCCATCGATTGTTGCGTAGGAGTGGAGTGGAAATTCCTCCAACCATCACCTGAATCTGGGGTTCAATCATCCAATTTCTCCATCCTCCATCTGTACGCGTTTGGCCTCTGTGATTGAACCTCTGTAAACCTTACGCATTTTTGAAACCAGAGCGGTGAGTCTGTTCCTTATTGCTCATTGGGAGAACCGAATGTCCTATAATTGTTGAGCTGTGCATCCTGTGTTTCTTGTTGGAAATCTCAACGCATCCTGTAATCGCAGAGCCACGCTATGCTTTAGTGCTGATCGTTTATGTTTCAGGTGTCCATACCCATTTTCCCAATTGATTGTTGTGGCCATGCAATGTTGGACTGTGTGTGGCTTTCTGGCCAGTGTGAGGGAGGTGATTGTTTTTGAAGAGGCAGGTTACCCAGTCTGTGAGCGACTCTCTCCAGGTGAGAGAGAATGCAAAGGAAGTGAGAACTCCTGGAAGGAGTTCTGAAGCTGCCACA
>JASDQU010208893.1:28313-45949 GCA_032191745.1 Picea mariana | reverse complement strand
CTTAGTAAAACTGAGTCAATAGCACCTGTCTACGTCAATGTAGCAAAACAATATGTCATCGACCCATAACGCCTCATAATTCAAATCAAATGCCTAAAAGTAAAATAATCCAGATCACTTGCGAGCAAGTGTCCTCAAAGAATAAGTTTTCTCAGTGCGCACGAGAGTGGGCTGTTACATACACCCCCTCTTGGTATAAACTTTATCCCGAAGTTTCACAGTATAGAAGTGTCGAAATAGTGGGTATCATAGTTTCATAAGTCTATCTATCAAACAAAAGGAACTACTGGCACACATCATATGTGTCCTCCGAGGTTGCCGATTGCGGACTATAGTTTTCCCACTGGACCTTGACTTCATCCATTGTTCGACGCCATAGTTGTCGAAGGCGATGATCCAAGATGCATATTGGCTCATCCATGAGTGCACTCTCATTCAACACCCGCAAGGTGCTCAAGTCAAAACATGTGTAGGATCGCTAATCATAAAGTGTCAAACAGAGACATGAAATACATCGTGCAAATGCCTCAAGAATCAAGCAAGGCTAGTCATCAGGCCACGGGCCTCTCTTTTCCACAATATCGTAGGAGATAGTTTAGCACCTTTTAGAACTTGATCGAAATCTCATGAGGTTTCTGCCGCAAAAAAAAAATATACTCAATCACCACATCGTAACTACAACCGACATGACGCACATCGACATAACTCTTTTGCCAATCCTGTGCTTCTTTGATCCTTTGTCTTGGTTTGCATTTAAACTTCCAATTCTTGGATAACTTCCAATCCCACCAGGACATTATCCTCCAGCCGATCCCAACTCAAAGGAGTCTGACATGGTCGCCCATAAAGAAACTCAAAAGGCGTCATATTAATGGTGCTATGGTAACTGTTGTTGTAAGAAAACTCCACTAGTGCCAAGAACTCTTCCCAATGCTTTTGTTGGTCCATCACGTACATGCGCAACATGTCCTCCAAGGTCTGGTTCGTTCGTTTGGTCTGCCTGTCAATCTCTGGGTGATACGCAGTACTAAGGTTAAGTTGGGTTCCCAAGGCCTCTTGGAAACTCGTCCAAAATCGTCGAGTAAACACCGATCCTCAATCAGATATAATCCTCTTAGGCACGCCATGCAACCTCACAATCTCACTGATGAAAACTCTAGCTATGTCAGGTGCTTGATACATCGTACGCACATGAATAAAATGAACACTATTCATTAGAGTGTCAACTACCACAAAAATCGAGTTGTGCCTCCTTGCCATCAGTGGCAATCCAACAACAAAATCCATCAAAATATCCTCCCATTTTGATTCTGGAATAGTGTGTGGTTGTAGTAATCCTGTTGGATATCTATGTTCATCCTTCACCTGCTAACATTCTAGACATCTAGCCTCATAGTTGTCTATGTGTGCCTTCATTCCTTTCCATAAGAATAAGGGTTTAAGGTCTGCCCTCATCTTCATGACTTCTGGGTGAGCCATGCATACTTCTTTATGAGCCTCGTTTAGGATCAACCTCCTCAGCTCGTCGTTCAATGGTACATAAATCCGATTTTTAAACCTCACTAATCCATTGTCGTCAAACGTAAATCCTTCAAATCTTGGTACCATCATTGTGTTTTGTTCGATAAAATCCTTGACCTCTTTGCACCAGTCATCGTCACACTGTAAAGAGAGAACCTTTCCACGTAGATTCGTCTAAAGAGGAAACATTGAAAAGATGTGTGGTCTATGACTCCAAGCATGTGCCCCTCGGTTCACTATTCCCTTTATGTAAGTAATCTCGAAATCGTACTCGCTAAGCAATTCTAACCAACATCATTGTCACACGTTTAGGTCGCTTTGCGTAAGGATGTGTTGTAGTCCACAGTGGTTTGTCTTTAGTTAAAATTTCATCCAACAAGGTAGTGTCTCCAACCCTTCAAGGCATATACAATGGCTGACAACTCCAAATTGTGCGTCACATAGTTCTCCTCATGTCTTCTCAGTATCCTTGAGATGTAAGCTATCACTCAACTATCTTGCATCAAGACTCCGTCTAAGCCTTCTTTGGATGTGTCTATGCATACTGAGAAGTTTGCATCCATGTCAGGGACCTTTAATATCAATTTTGTTGTCAACAACTCCTTGAGCCTCCAAAATGCTTCTGCACATTTCTCGGTCCAAACAAACTTCTTTTTTTTCTTCTACAATTCCATGATCGGATTTGCTCTCTTTGAAAACCCCATGATGAACCGTCGATAGTATATTTCTAAACCCATGAAGATACACACTTCAGGGACATTCGTTGGTGCAGGCCATTCCATATTAGCCTCGACCTTCGTTGGACCCACAACGATACCTTCACCGGAGATGTCATTCCCTAAGTAGTGAATCTTCAATTGATAAAATGAGCATTCGGACAACGTCCCATACAACTTGTTCTCTAGCAGACACTATAGTACCAAGCGCAAGTGCTCATCATGCTCCTTCATTGTCCGAGATTAAATCAAATATCATCAATGAAAAATTGGACGAACTTGTCCAAGTACTCGCGGAACACCTCATTCATCAAACTCATAAATACCCCTAAGGAATTTGTCAGTCCAAACGGTAAAACAGTAAACTCGTAATGTCCAACCCTCATCTTAAAGGCAGTCTTAGGGACATCATCCTCCTTGATCCGTAATTGGTGATACCCTGATCGAAAATCAATCTTTGAGAACATGGTCGCACCCTTCATTTGATTGAATAGATCATCACTCCTCAGCAACGAATACTGATTCTTGATCGTTACCTTGTTCAATTGACGGTAGTCAATGTAGAGCCTCCATGACCCATCCTTCTTTCGTATGAAAAAAAAACAGGTGCACCCCACGGTGACACACTAGGACTTATTAGTCCCAGGTCCAACAACTCCTTCAGTTCCATTCTCAACTCCTGTAACTCCGAGGTTGACATCCGATAAGGTGTTCTAGCTATTGGTTCAGTTCCTAGTTTTAGGTCTATAGTAAACTCCAATTCCCTCTCCGGTGGCATCCTAGGTAACTCCTCAGAAAATACGTCTGCAAACTCTCTTACCACCGAAAGGTGTTCTAAACCTTCTGCTAATCCCTTCTCATTTAACGCAAGGATCTCATAAATCTTTCACCCCTTGCGCATGCTCTTCCGTAGCTGAAGGGAAGAGATGAACCTCAGGGAAACTCCCTGGTTCTGTTCTACAATCACACATCTCTATCCCTCGTCATCGACCAAGCTCAACTGTTTTGTCTTGCAGTTGAGTATCGCCTCATGTGATTCCAACTAGTCCATACCAATTATGACATCATAAGATCCTAAGATCATGATGTACAAGTTGGCCCTTGTGACAAACTCTCCCAAGTTAAGGATACAACCTGTAATATTTCCTCCAACCTTTTGTTTAGCTCCCAAGGCAATCTCTACGAAGCTAAACTCATCATGTTCGACTGCCTTTACTCTAATATTTTTTAGTGCTGCACCAGAAATGAAACTCTCGGTAGCACCGGGATCTATCGAACTACTAAGGGTCTGGTCAGCGATGGTACCTGACGTCTCGAACATAGTTGACTGGTACACTGCCTGGCAGTTCTTTACCGCTACAAGAATTTGATGGGCTTGGGCCAAAACTCCCATGGAAGTGGGTCCGGCTGATCCAGAAGTGTTGGCCCTTTCCTCTGGGCAGGAATGTTGGTAATGGGGCACCCCACAATCCAACACCCTTTCTTCGGTCTAGTATTCCAGGTACCCAAAGTAGGAGCTGAATTCTAACACAGGGCCATACTCGAACTCCTTGACCTTAAGTTCTGGGAAATTTGATGTGAAGCATACCGAAGCAACTCCAAAATGGGCCTCACACTCAGGCACTGTGCGACTGCCTTGTCACAAGGCATCGAACTCATTGAGCTGACGCTCAATGAATTCCTCAGAAAGATACCTCTCCTAGAACCGTCCCTCGAACAGTTCCCATGACACGTCGTCGATAACAATGCTCAAAAGTGGCAGAAGCGTCTTTCGCCATAGAAGAGCGCTCCCCTTAAATCGAAAGACCACCATGCGAACCTTCATGCTGGAGGTCATAATCGCGAAGTGTGAAGAACAATGCCTCTCTACAACCATGCCTCGATGTCACAGTCGTCCACGACACTCGTGGGCTCGAGAAATCAACTCTCTCGAGTTCTCGGTGGATTCTAACGGTACTAGCTAGGGCGCACTGTGGACCCTCAAGGGTACAGGTGCCCTGGCCTCATCTCAGTATCTATGGTGAATCAAGGCCCTTGACATTATCTGGAAGGGCCATGTCAGACCATCATCATCCCTTACAACAAGCGAATCCAACCCATGGACTTGTTCTTCCCCTCGGAGTTCGAATTCGAGGGTGTGGGAACTTTTGGGGGTGTCGCACCTCCTTCAATGGCACCACGCTACAACCCTCTGTGATGTCCTCTAAATGCGATCACCACATGGACACGTTAAGGTCTTTTTTTTTTTTTAAATCACTAGGTTAAAACTCAAAGGTTTACTGCAGTGGAAAGCCTGGCGATTCACAGTCGCAGGGTTGAACCAGCTCTGATACCATATGTAACGTCCCCAATGGTTACAACTACTAGCGAGGCAGAAGTGCAAATTTTTTTTTTTCTCTTTTTGCAGGATGGAAAAGACGACAACAATTGAACCACACAACCAGGCAACAAACACAACACGTAGATCCAACAACAGACAACAACGAATCCATGCACTATCGCAAGGAGCAACTGGGTGAAACATGCATAAACCAACATATAGAAATGACTACCTGCCCAACACAACATGACTACGCCTACAATATAAGGGATAACATCCCCGTCCTGACACGACGACCTTAACGACTAGTTAACTTTAAGACCTCGATGGCTCGCAACCAAATGCATGAAGGCATTCAACTCAAGAACCAAATGACTAAGAAGAACAATGCCGACAATGGGTAGCACAGATTACAACCATCATCCCCTAATCAACGATCATGTTGTCCCCAGGCGTTAGACGCAGCAATAACCCTGGCGCAGCATAACCTATCTGGACAAGGGTCTCAAGATAAATCCAACGCGCTAAGGGCCAAAATAACTGACAAGAAGACTATGCCTATGCCCCCAAGCAGCGGGTCGTTGAGATGCATGAATACATCGCTCACAGATGTGCAATCCAATAAATGACTCGACAACATCCAAGAAGCCCTAAGGATAAGTAAGAGGTCTAGGCATGAAGGGTAAACTATTGTAAGGTTACCAAGGACCTAAACGTTATCAAGGGTGAACTAAACATAACTCAAAAATCAACATGCTTGCCCGCACGGTACGTGTTTATTAAAGTAAGTGCACTACTCATACTTTAAAAAGCGATCATACACTGCTTCTATATCTAAATGAAAAGGCTGTCCTAAATGACGAGTCCTAAATAATCAACAGGTGTGAAGATGATATATCCCTTAATCTTTGAGTACACATGGACTTAATCTAAGGTTATTATTCACATTACCTATTCAAGTTTGATCCATTCATTAGGAGAATGTTGGAAAAAGGGTCATCATTAAAGGGGTTGGATCTCAACCAAGTAATTATTATTTAAATTACCCTAACTACTTTAATAGAATTATAAGCATGCCTTAGATAGTGATATCACATTATGCATGTTGAGTTCCCAATCTACAAAACTACACCACTACTACTAGTAGGAATGGCAAGGATATTATGAGTAAAGGATCAATAATATCATAATAGAAGTTTAGATTGAGTAAGATCAAGAACAAAAGAAATACAAATATTATGCTAATTAATATGTGATTTGAAAAGTATAATCAACCATACAAGGTGTGTTAATAAATAAATAAAATAACTCCATAACCATCAACACCGTAAAACAACAATACACAGAGACTAAATTCAAATCAAAGTTGGGAATCGAACCTTAGAGAGCTTCTAAGTGTATATATATCTCTAAAATAAAGGATTAAGCCACAAAGAATGGTGGTGATTAGAAGTGAGGTGAGGCATTATTATGACTTAGGTAAAGAGAATGATTTTATAGAGCTCATTCTTGCAAATGATTGCAATAGGAACTCATTGATAATCATCAATAACGATTGCAATTATTTAATAATCAAACGTTGCCATCATTAAATTAATAATCAACGCAGCCATCCACCACAACCACCAAATCTCTTCCATCTATTAATTGTTATTAAAAGTGCATGTAGGCAGTTATAGATTGGTACATGCACTTACCAATTACAAGGTGAATTGCCCAAAATTAACGCCATCAGTAAATGAAAACGCAGAAAAACAAATGACAATGAAAATGCAGGTCTTCAAGCAACGATTGACAGTCCTGAATGAAAAGGTAAATGATGGTTTTAACTAAAGGCCAATCATCAGTTATCATGGGAAAACTCGTCCGGTACACTCGCCAGCGAATTAAATGGAACTGTAGTCTTCGGAAAGGGGAAAACTGCTATGCAGTGAGGGTAATCAATTGTAGTTTTTAAAGAGAAATTCGCTAGGAAATTATGGGTGACAAATTGAATCTTAAGGTAAAAATTCATGGTGAGCAAGCATTCAAGTTCGCTGAGTTTAAAACGCAGTGGTTATTATAACAATTAACCAATTTGTAAAAATTCGTGGTGAGCAAACATTCAAGTTTGTTGAGTTTAAAACGCAGTGGTTATTATAACAATTAACCAATCCACTGAGGTTATTCGTTGAGTTTATAACAAAAGAAAAGTTGGGTTTATAACAAACAAATTGTTGAATTTATAACAAAGATTTATTGAGTTTATAATAAAAGAATTGATGACTTTATAACAAATGAATTGTTGAGTTTATAACAAATATTTACTGAGTTTATAACAAAAGATTTGTTGAGTTTATAACAAACGAATTGTTGAGTTTATAACGAAAGAATTGCTGAGTCTATTACTTAAAAAAAACGACATCTAAATACCATAAGTATATTTCGTTTTAATCAATGCTACCCTAGCTGTCAAAACGAAAAACGTGTAGCTTGTCGGTCACCTGGCCATCTAAACAAAATCTAACCTGAAATCAATTCGTTTTTCCATTGCCAGAATACAAAATAAAAATGCAGACATGACACCATTGCATTTTTATTTTTTTGCCAGAATACCCAAAAATTTGCAGACAGGGAATCCATTCGTGCTTCCATTTCTATAACCCCAATATAGCGCAGACAACAGTAAGAGAACGCAAGGATCCAATGGGGAAGGTCATGGAATGATTGCAGGGGTTCTATTAGTCAAGGCATAGAGAAAACCAACCAGGACATCAGATAATCCACACGCAGAGGTCGTTGCTAGATGGTGGAATCAACAATCACCCAAGGACAAAGATCAAGGGTGGTCGGCTAACAGGTTCGTCCTTTGCTCATCATCCTCGCACATAAAAGAAGGGCGTTGAGATCCATAGGTCTTTTAACTCTAAGGCGATGACCGTAGATCAGGCTCCTGGCCGACTGCTCAGGTGAGGACTGGTGAGCAAGGGACGAAGGCTAAACAACCACGAAGGTCACAATCAACACAGTAAGGTGGTCAAGATGTGCGGGAAAATGAAGCCATGGGAGTCAATCTATCATCGAGCTAGGCTAGGAAAATTTCAGAAAATCATCTAGACAATCAGTTCACTTACCCAAGTAAAAATGTAGATTCAAGCATAAGTTCTAAAACAACTTACCATACAAAACGAATAAAGCGTACCATTTCTCGTTTCAGAGTGGATGTCCCGCGTGCTCCTTGCAACTCCCGCGTGCTGACCGGCAGGACTTCACCAGTACCTCCCAGCCAATGCTAGGGGTACTCTTCTTCCCCCTTAGCCCCTCGAGTCGCAAAGGGGCAACACACTCACTATCCAGAGATTTCGACTAACTCCCATCTCGCCTCGCAAGGATGAGCTACCACTCCTCACCGAGATGGGTATCCCAAATTCCACAAGTTAAGTTAGTCAAGTGGATATTTCTGCAGCGTAACGTTACGCAAACAGAATATGATCCTTCATCCTTCTCCTTCCTTCATTACATAGAGTATCGAACTTCCTTTCTTTCCTAAAATCTCATTTAATTAAAGTTTAAAAATAAATTCCTAAAAATTCCTCTCCGTACAAGTGTTCCCCATCCCCTACATTCCTCCATAAATTAATTAATTTAATTAATTAATTACCTTTGTTTCCCTCACCCACCTGGAGTTACCCCTAGAATCACTCCTAGGTGTCCCCAAAATCACTTACAGGTTTTAATGGCTTTCTCTATTAATAAATTGCTAGTTCAGTTTAAATTAGAAAGCTCTTAAATGGTAGATACTTTTCTAAGTTTGACTTTCCAGTTTTTCCCTTATGTTCCCCTTTTTCCCTTTTTATGTTTACCTATTTTCCTAGTTTCCTAAATTTTTAGATTTTTCCCTCTTTCCCCTTTTTGTTAGAATTCAAAAAGGCAGGTGTGGAAATTAACCATTTTTCTCTGTTCTCATTTAATTAGTATATTTTAAATTATCAAAATAATAAAACAATTAATTCCCTCCCTTTTTAAATTTTATTCCATTTTTTTTTTAATTTTATTCCAAATTTATTCCAATTAATTACCACTAGTATGATTTAGACCTAGACCTTAATTTTCGTGAAGGGCGACATTTTATTAGGGAAAAATGTTTTTATTTTTATTTTTTATAATTCTTATTATGTTGTTCATCTTAAGGTGAACTATGTTCATTCATTTATCAAAACAACGTGACGTGCCCTTCAGGACGCACTAGGTGCTCCAAGAGTGCCACTCGTCTCATCTGTTCCCTTGCGCGACGTGCCCTTCAGGACGCACTTCGTGCTCCAAGGGTGCCACTCACCTCTTGACTGACTTGGTAGACATAAAAAACCCCTAGAGTCAATACTCCGCCAGGTGAACTTGTGGGAGACTAAGGGCCTCTAAGGAATAAGGCCCCCGCCTTATTACGTGCCCCTTAGAATCATCGTGAGCGACTGTTGCAGTCTGCCCTCACGGCATCGTGGGTCCTCTCCAACTAGATAAACATTAACCTACAGTTTGAGCCACGGCGGGAGTGCTAGTAGGTTGTGGCAGGGATGTTGTCCACACCTCTCCCTCAACATCTCTGGTAGTCGTGTGTGACCCCTCTACTCCACATGTGTGTCTGGTAAACAAGCTATCGTCAGCCTCCATCATCAACGAATCATGTCAGTAGTATATCCATAATCATATCATCTAATTAGATGCACTAATATCACATATAAAACAATCAAACACTAATGGTTCACTCCCCGACTGGATCCGAAGTCCAAGGGGTTCCATCGATGCCTCTGCATCCTCGAGGTCCAAAATCTTGCACTCAGTAAAATCGAGTCAATAGCACCTGTCTATGTCAATGCAGCAAAACAACATGTCATCAACCCATAACGCCTCATAATCCAAATCAAATGTCCAAAAGTATAATAATCCAGATCACTTGCGAGCAAGTGTCCTCAAAGAATAAGTTTGCTCAGGAGAGCGGATGTTATAACACAGACTACACGATTTACTGTGTGCTATGATAAAACACTTACTAAAATGATTTATAGATGCAGAACAACACAGTGCTATGCTTAGCACATAAACTCAAAAATACACATGAAATTGTGAACACACAAAATACTTGATATTAAGATAAACTTTAGCGCTGCGCACTAATATAAAATACAATAACTAAGATGAACTTCTGCTCCAATGACTTTTGAACACTTTTTGCAACTTACAAAATACACATACAAAGCTTGATCTCTAAGACTTCTTCGACTACCTTCAATTATTGTTGTTGCTTCTCTGCTATGTGTCTATCGCTCTTTCTTGCGAATTTGTATTTGCACGACACCCAAAAACTTAAAGCTCACCCACTTGTAATTACTATTTCCAACAACCCTTATATATACACTCAAAAATTAATTTGTAATACTAAAATATATGAAACCAATTTAGTGGACGAGATCAATGGATGACATTTTTTCTGGGACAAAAGACAGTCTTTGACTTTGGGACCTTCCCAAAATAAAAAAATAGCCATTTTAAAGAAAAGTGCAATTAGCGATTGCTCATAATCTTCCCAAGTTGATAAGAGCTACTGCCACTGATAAAATGATGTGATAGTAAATACAACTTACGATTCCCATGAAAACTCCAAATAATTTTAAGTGTAAACCTCAGCAACTTTGATAATCTTACTCTAATATCAGTTACCTTATTAGCAGATTATTTCTTTGCAAAAGAAAGTCACCAAAACTAAACAGGCAATTCTTACAAGATCTCTAGCTAAACAGGCATGCATTCATAGCGGGACTGCAAACATTTTCTAATTTTACTGTTAATTAAAAAACATACTGCAAATGCTTCACATAGTGATAGTGGAAGCCAGCAGCTCAAGTTTTCCTTAAACCATCATAAATAGAAATAAGCAATGTAATGGACCAGATCGACATTTCATACAGTATTCATAAAATTTATTATATACCCCGAAATCATGAACACAGACTAAGACTACCCAAAAGAAAATTAAGAGATTCCATATGTCTAAGCTGTTAGACCTTAGACCGTATATCCTTGCATAACTACAAATGTGTTTGGTATACCTAGATATAGAATATAAAGGGAAAATGCACCGGAGAAAGCAATAACTACAAGATGAAA
The DNA here is from genome assembly GCA_032191745.1 of Picea mariana. NCBI lineage: Eukaryota > Viridiplantae > Streptophyta > Pinopsida > Pinales > Pinaceae > Picea > Picea mariana. Next base: position 35,251 of record JASDQU010208893.1, on the reverse strand, counting down.
TACAGGATTAAAAAAACGCATAAGAGAAAGAGCCTGAGTAGTGGGAGCCTGAGTAATGTCTTCGAGGGAAAACAACAAGTAGAAAATGAAATGCAAGAGAGAAACCCGTTAGAGAAAGGCATAGATTAATGACAATAATTAGTCTACTATATTATAATGGATTAGTTATTAAGCTCGCCATCTCAACTTTCACGGATTCTTTCATGCCAGCATAATTTTATCGGTTCATAAATTTTGTGAGATTAAAAATCTGAAAATTTCACAGAAATCATAGAGTTAAGTATGCTTATGAACGTAAACACGACGCTAATATGAAAAACATATTCACAGTAATTCATGCAGAGCATCATAGAGAGGTGAAATATATACAAAGTTCCTGGTGCTTGTGTAATATTTCATAAATTACTTCTGGCATCTAAAAAGCAAAAGATGTTAGGGTTTGTGAATTAAAAAGTTCATTGAGCTTACGATGTAATCCTATTTATTTGGTAGTGTGTTGTGAGCTATATATTTTAGCAGGGATAATTTTTTTTTTAGTAAAATTAATATTATTTAAAATAATAATAATAATAATTAAATGAAAATGAAAATGAAAATGATATAGGCATAGTTGTAGGGGAATTTTTTTGCATTTTCAGCATCTCTAATTGGTTGGGAGCTATTTTGGGAATTTGGGAGCATTTTGGAAGCTTCAACATCAAGGAACATCAAGAAAATGGAAGCTTTGGAACTAATTTTCTAAATAAAGAGCTTTAAATTAAAATGTAAATATTTTTATTTTATTATTACAAATACATAATTTATTACAAATATTTTTATTAGATTTACTTAAAATATCACTATAAAACAAAGAATAAACTACACTAAATATTATTTTAAAAATTATTTAAGTAAAAAAACTTAATGCATGAATGTTTTCCTTCACGTCCAAACTAAACATGAAAGTTTAATAAATCAATACCCTATCCATGACAAGCATTTGCTCTAATTTGTTGTTTCTATCAATCAACGATATCATTGACTTTAATTATATTTTCATATTACAATAGTAATATTATTTAGCTTTTCCAATCAAAGCAAGAATAATACTTCAAATTTACAAAGATGTTTGGAGTTTAGATATGTAAAGTTTAATTTTAAAAAGATGTTAAAAAATTATATATGTATTTTCAATTTTGTTTCTCATTTTCTAATCGAATCTTTATATATTAAAGTTTCAATATTGTGTTAAATATATTCATATAATTATTAGTACAAATTAAATTAGTAATTTGGATATTGTAGTTGTTGCAGTAGGAATAATGTTGTCCTATATAAATGTTGTCATGTATTGACCTTCAATTTTATTATTCATTTTGAATTTTTAATAAAATATCATTATAAAATTGTTAATATAAATCTTACATCTTTAATATGTTTAACTTATTTAATTTTTATCATTTCAAATGTTTAATAAAAAAATTGTTAAGATAGAATTATGTATATATTTATATTGCTATGAAATTATTATAAATGTTTATTTATTTTTATACGATAAATATAAAAAAAGTTTATTTATTTTTATATGATAAATATGAAAAAAGAAAATCATACTAAATGTTCCTTTTCTTAGTACGAGAGTTGTAATTTATATTAAAAGAAGGCTATGGTTTCAAATACAAAGAAAAAATTAAAATGTTTCAGATCAAAATGAAACAAGAAAATTATAAATTTATTTTTTTTTATTTTTTTTCCTGAAGTGAGAGAGTTATCATTTGCTATGGTCTTGAATACGAATTTCAAAATGACTACCTATTATTTGAGTTGTTTTTACATTTCTAACAATGTAACTATATATATGTCTAGTGTAATGCCTAATAAATTGAGCTAGTAACAAGACTACTTTACAATGCATTTAAAAACCCAATCTTAAAAGAAAACATGCCCATTAAGAGATTACTATTTAATGTCCACATGAAGGTTGCACTATTTGATGTCTGCCTAGAGGTTGCACTCTAGGTCTACATTTTCCTCATCCTTGATTGTTGCTTGAATAGAACAAATATAAATCTCATGAAGGGAGGATAGAGAATCCAAGTTCCTAGCAAGATCCAAGACCAATTCATAGAACATATTGAAGTCTTCTTTTTCTTTCTCTATTTTCCTACTTTAACCGACCACAACTTCTTATAACTCATCATTTCTCGTTCCTTGAAATTGAATTTGATTTGTCATTCTGTCATTGTAATGAAAAATACCACTTGTAAATCCTCAATATGGCGTGTGCTCCTCCACTGAGCTCTATGAAGGTCTGAACTTTCACAATGGAAACAACAACCAGAGTGCCTATGGCCCTCCATTCTTTCCCAAAACTTGCAATTGAACTTGATTCTATATGATGAAACAATTTATGTACTTTAAAAAGACTAAGACCTGAAGTTAGATGCACTACCTATAAGGTCCTATACTAGAGACAACAACAGTTCTAAAATGAGGATAGAGGGGTACCACACCATTGAAAATTGAGAACGGAAACCTATTTCACATAAGGACTCAAGCCACAACTAAACTGTGAGACCCTACTAGACCTATGGACTGAATAAATTAGGATTATTCCTATGAGGGAAACCTTGTTAGATTTCCAAGAGCACTTGTAGAGACCGACAAGAGAGAATAAAATTCCACCTTCGATGCTCCAATCTATCTCATCAAGTTTATTACACTTCCTTCTGCACATGTTGGAATGAGAAGGAGGTATAGAAGTTCATGATGGATTTATTACCCATCCTATCACCTTAAGTTAACACATGACTTGTCCACAAGCATTATTGCCATGAATAATTTATAGTTTATGAATCTTAATTTTCATGGGAGGTAAGAGATGTTGGGAACCCCTCTATTTATACTTAGCATTCCAACTTCTAATGGAACAACTTCGTTTTCTTTAAGTTTAGCAAGATATTAAAAGCCCTCGTAACCTAATAGTATTCTATGGATTCAAAACTTCTCTCCAACCCTTGAACTTTATATATTATTTTGAGAGTTCAATTAGCTTCAGATATGTTGAATTATAAACTCTATATATTAGATTGGATAAGCACAAATTTTGAGAGTTCAATCGGTTTTGCATCTATTTAATTATGATTGAGGAGTCCCTTGTTAATATTAAATTTTTTATTCCTCTTAATTTGAGAAGCTTTGATCTTTGATACAATGCAAACACCTCAACTTTATTTTCAGTGGATTCTCCTAACCCTCAAGAAAATGGTATTTCTTGATTTCAAAGACTACCCCACCCACCCAACACTTTCCACCATTGGAATCATACTAAATGTTGTTCAAAATATTGTTTCTATATTTAAACGTAGTGGAAATGAAAGTATTGAATTCTTTTTGGTTTTCCTAAGTTATAAGGCCTTGAAGAGTAAGAATTGTGAAACTAACTAAAGTTAGGTCTCATATTATCAAGAGTAGGAAATGTGAGAATTGTGAAATTGAGTGAAGTTAGATATCATATTATCAAGGGTAGGGAAAGTTAGGAGGAAATCTTCTGAATATTCAATTTCCTTTCCATTTTTGCAAATAATAATTAATAAATGTAGAAGAAAACCTCAATAAAATATATGCCATTAAGATTTAATAAGTTTACATTTAAGAAATGTCTAAGAAAGATAATTATTAATAATGAAAACTCACAAAATAAATATGTTTACATTTTTTATAAGAAATATAATATTAATATAATAATGATTAAAGATATTTAAAAAATACATTTAGATAATAGTTTTTGGACCAAAATTAATAAATATGTTTACATTTCTTATAAGAAATATAATAATGATTAAAGATATTTTAAAAACTACATTTAGATCATACAAACCTAAATAATTAACATCATGAAAGTCATAGTTTTTGGGCTAATTATTAGGTGAGAGGTTCTCCAAAATTAGAGTGTGTAAAATATGTGTTGTGTTTGTGTTCTATTTTTCTATATATACTTTATTTAAATTAATTTTAAAAATTAACATCAGATTCTAATGTTAAAAATAAGTTAACCTAAAAAAATACAATAATATAATAAATCTCTCTTAATTTAAAAATCATAGTTTTGGGGCTAGTTATTAGGTGAGAGGTCCCTCCAAAATTACCCCGTGTAAAACATGTGTTGTGTTTGTGTTCTATTTTTTTATATATACTTTATTTAAATTAATTAAAAAAATTGACATAAAATTTTAATGTTAAAAAGAAGTTAATCTAAAAAAATACAATAAAAAATATAATAATATAATAATCCTCTCTTAATACAAAATTTATTAATTACCTATAAGAATTAAAACATTAAAAAAATGCATAAGTGCAAATTTCATCATGTTTGCAAAGTTAAGATGAGTTTTTACTATTTTATTTATTTAACATTTTCATCTTGACATTTTAAATTGGATGTCAAATTTTATCAAAAATGCATATTAACATTATATTAAATTTAAATGACCCATACAAAGGATACATTTCCCACTTAAATGTATAATGCATTGAATTTTTATAAATGTTATTAAAAAAAAACATTAAAAAAATTTAAAATATAAATATTTTAATTTTCAAAATTTTCAAAACTCAAATTAAAATTTTATATTCTTAAAAAAAATTTCAATTACAAATTTAAATCTCTACCAACTTATTTAATTTCATATAAATATCAAATATTATAGAGACATAGATATATAGATATCTTAACTTCGCTATGCCAATGCCAATTCTAATAGATTTCACATCTGAATCAAAAGAAACTAAGTCAAACCAATAAGTTAACGTGAAATCATAATCTTTAGCTTTGCAAATTTTGATGTGTGAAGTGAATTTGAAGATTAATTGGTTAATCATTTTGGATCGTTTACATTAAAATTCAAGTATTAAAATAGTGTCATGTTAATGTTTGGTTTTGATGGGAAGAATAATGAAAATCAGCTTTATTTATTTTTTTTTGAGAAAAAAATAGATTTTATAAGACCACTTCAATTTTTATATTGGATATTAAATTTCATTGAATATGTATCTTTCCATTATATTAGATTTAAATGGTGCAAGCAAGGAACACCTCTCTTACTTAGATGTATAGTGCATTGAATTTGTATGGTTGGAATTATATTTTTTTTTATAAATAAAATTAATAAAAATATTTTAATTTAAAATCAAAATTTTGAAAATGCAAATTTTATATTTTTAAAAAAATTGTAATAAAAAGTTTAAATTCCTCAATAATTTTTATTTTTTTTAAATATTATTTAATATTTTTTTTATATACATCAAAATCAAAATTTTGAAAGTGTAAGTTTTATATTCTTAAAATTGTAATACAAATTTTAAATTCCTCTACAATTTTATTTATATTAATTTTTTTTTATCTAAATATTATTTAATATTTAATAAGGATGTATGATAATGTTATTGTTAAGGCTGGTCAAAAGAGATTCACTTCAATATAGGAGTCAAACAAGGTTGTCCCTTGTCCTCTACTCTTTTTGGCATATACATTGATAAGTTAGAAGAATGCTCGGAAAAAGTAGGTTGTGTTGGCCCTACTCTCAGTGGTATAATCATAAATCTTCTTCTTTATGCCGATGATATCGTTCTTATGGCAAGGAGTCCCCATGATCTTAAAATCCAACTAAGAATCCTGAAGGATTTTTGCTCCAATATGAGTATGAGTGTTAATACTCATAAGACTAAGGTCATGATTATTAAATCTAATAAGATCCCTTATGATGCCTTTGTATATGGCAACAACAACTTGGAGGAAGTGACTTCATACAAATATCTTGGAATTGATATTCACCACAAGCTCAACTGGAATTATAGCATTGAGAAAATGATTATTGGGGGATGGAAAGCTTATTATGGTCTTGAAAACAATTGTAAATCAACAGATCTTTGGAGTTGGGATAAAAAGAAACCCCTCTTTGAGACTCTTGTTACACGTGTTATTCTTTATGGATGTGAAGTCTAGGGTTGTAGTATCTCATGAATCCTGGAGAAAGATAGAGAAAATACAAAAGAATTTTATAACCTATAATCTCAAAATTAAAGGAAATATGCCCTATCCCATCCTCCTCTTAGAAACAAACCTCTCCCCCATTGAGAGCATGGCTATGACTAGATACCTAATGTATAAGAACAAGTTAAATAACATGGAAGAGAAGAGGCTACCTAAAATTGCTTCAAAATCAAGTCATAACCACCATCGACTCAAGCGAGGATGGCATAAAGACGTCGGTCTTGGCTAAGCTATTGGGGAATCATGGAAGAAACCATTTTGCAGAATAAATATACTATTAAAAAAACGTCAAATCAAAATTTCAAGAGAAAATGTGGTGTGATAAAGAGTTAGAGGAAAAAAGAAAATTAAGGTATTATAAAGATCTAATCAACCCTAATCTACAAGATCAAAATCATCTATATGTTTTGCCAAGTGTAAAGAAAAAAATAAGCATTGCTAAGATAAAAAACAAATTCTCACAAGTTCCATAGTGAAACTGGGAGTTGGTCAATTCCTAAAACCCCATGGGATGAAAGAGTGTGTCACCTTTGTGACACTTAGAAGATTGAAGATGAAAAGCACTTTCTCTTAGATTGTCCAGCCTATAGTCATATTAGATCTCATTTTCAAAATATTTATCACACTACCAACCTTCCTAGCCTCTTAACTCAACAAAAGTATGGTGATCTTGGAAAGCTTATCTTAATGTTTTTCGAGCACAGAAACAAAATTCTAAAGAATCACAAGTAATCACTTATCCTCTGAAGATCCGATAGACCAAATTGATCTTAGTGGAAGTTAATCATCACCATCATATATATAAGAATATACTTCAAGTCACTACTCAATCAAAACAAACTATATTTAATTTCAACCTCAACTCAAATGTAACAAATAAGTTAATGTAAAATTATAAGCTCCTTTC
>JASDQU010208893.1:13940-28213 GCA_032191745.1 Picea mariana | reverse complement strand
CACGAGCTCGGGTAGAACCAGTATCTGGAATCCATCCCCGCATATCTGCTTCAATTTCACTTTCGGGTGTACTCTATCGAAATTGCCAAGAATTGGCCTCCATCTCTTCCAAGGCCTCTTGAGTTGGAGGAGGCGTGTGGACATGGAAAGCCTCTGCATCATTGATGGCATCCTGGTGCGATATTGTGATCGGTAAGCGCACAAGGAGCGACATCCTCTATTACAGGTGCATTCTTGTTCCATCTTGGCTTCCACGGGAGGGTAAGTGAAGGGGATAAGATACCCACTACAGTGTAATCCAATCGTGTAGCTAGACAGAATCCGACTGCAATGAACTCTGTGGAAGTAAATTGTCGAGCATGCTCCACTTATTTGCTAATCCTTGTTTTTGAAACCATTAGAATAGAATTTCAAGGAGTGAGGCATCATAAATATACCTGGAGGGAAAAATTCAAGGGAAGGAGCGCTTACTGCAATCGTACTTTCCGAAGTTATTTCCATTGAAGGTCGTGGAAACTTGTTTTGTTGTTGCTGGTCTAGGAGAGCCATCATCTTTTTACCTGAAGTTGTACTGCTCATGCTGAGATTAACCATGCTATTGCAGGTCTCGGTGTGAGGTTCACATCCCTTGAATGCCTTAGTACTGTCGGATCGCTCCATGGATTTGGCATTAATGGGTGGAGCTGGCGAGCTGTTGGGCCATTTGGTATAGGTGGAGAACCTGACTGGCGACACACTGTTATTGGCACCCGAATCTGCCCCAAGGTGAACAGCCTCTGGTCAATGGAACAGTGTAGATAAGGGAAGTTGACAAAACCGATATAAAAAAAATTATTTTTATTATATATTTTTTAATTCTGGTTTTCTCTTTATATGTATGTTGCACGAGTTTTTGAAATATGGGAATATTGAGAACCTGGATAGAGTGTCCGGGACGAGTAAAAGTTTCTCTTAAATTTATAGGAAACGTGAATTTGGAAACGACAATATATTAAAAAAATATAAAAAATATTTCAGAGTACAATGATACTTTAGATTACAATGTATAGAGATATTGATACATTTCAAATATTATTTCAATAAAATTGAAGTTTGATGGAGGACAATATTTCTTCTATACAACTACAATATTGAAATTACTAATTTAATTTGTGCTAACAATTATATGAATATATTTAATACAATACTGAAACTTTAATATCCATAAATATTCGATTAGAAAATGAGAAAAAAATTGAAAATACATATATACAATTTTAACATCTTTTTAAAATTAAACTTTACATATATAAACTTTAAACATCTTTGTAAATTTGAAGCATTACTCTTTTTTTATTGGAAAAAAAAATAATACTACTCTTCTAATATGAAAATACAATAAAAGTGAATGATATGGTTGGTTGATATCAAGTACATAGTGGAGCAATTGCTTGCAGTGGATAGAGTATTGATTTATTAGACTTTCATGTTTAGTTTGGGCTTGAAAGAAAACATACATGCATTAATAGTTTTCATATCCACATCTAGAAAGTGAGTATTATTAAGTGTTTTTACTTAACTAATTTTTGAAATAATATTTACCTAGTTTAGTCTTAGTTTTATAGTGATATTTTGAATAAATATAATGAAAATATTTGTAAGGAATTATATATTTGTAATAATGGAATAAATACATTTACATTTTAATTTAATATAATTCTAATTTAAAGCTCTTCATTTGGGAAACTGGTTCTCAAGCTCCCATTTCTTTGATGTTGAAGCTCCCAAAAATCTCCCAAGTTCCCAAAAGAGTTCCCAACCAATTAGGAACCTTCCCAACTAGTTCCCAAGCTACTGGAACTTTGGTCAGAGATGTTGGAAATGCAGGTTCCGTGCAACTATGCTTTATATATATATATATATATTTTTTAATTTTTCCTTTTTAATATTTGATTTTTAGAATTAGAATGATGATGATGATTAATTTCTACTAAGACCAAATTTGGTTTATAGGATCTGATCTTAAGAAGGTAAGGAATTATTTGGATTTTTTAGAGTTTTATTTTTGTTCTAAAAAAGAATTAAGAGAAGTGTTCCAAGATCACCATAGTTTTGTTGAGTAAGAAGGTTATGAAGGTCGGTAATTGGAAAAATCATTTGAAATTGAGATCTGATTTAATCTTCAAACATCTTCTTGTCACAAAAATGATATATTCTTTCATACCACAAAATTTTGAGATATATTGATAGAAATAGTTATAGAAATGAATTATTAGCAAGTTGTTGGGATGTTGGTAGTCACAAAATTAAGGTTGTTAGAATATTGACCATAATAGTTATGTTAGATCTAGATTTATAGGAGTGGGATGAAACTATTTTCATCCTAAATATATGTGTGCATTTTTCATAATAAATTAAGATGGTGGAGAGAAAAAATTGTCTCACCTTGTGTGTGAGTTATTTCTCTAATTTGGTATCAGAGCTTAGGTAAGGGGACGTGAGGCAAGCACTTCCCAGGAAACATTAAAGAGACGGAGAATTCCTTGTCTAACTATTTGTGTGTATAGATCTACACATAATATTAAATCAAGACATGTTTTGAAGAGAGAAGGAATGAGATTTATGTTGGATATTTGGTTGTCATTGATGTCAACCCTGGACGATGCATGTAGAAGTGGTGGGTGTATTTGGAGAAGTCTCCAAAGTGGTCCCCTTATGGCATATATTTAAGCATGGCTCTCACGGGAAGACGTTTTGAAGAAGTCTACAAGAAGCCTTGGAAAGATGACTAAGTGGTTGACAAGCCCCGACATTGTGGTCATGGAGCCCGAAGTTGATTGAAGAAGAAGAGGATGAAGAACATGGCACATGCATGCAAAAACATCATAGATGGATAGTCCTCATCATGTCATTTTCAATGGCAAGTGGTACGCCACATGGTTCCTCACGGTTGATTATGCTCTCTTGTAGTTGAAGCCCGAAAGTAATGGTTAAGAAGCCCCCAAATGGTTGGAAAAATAAGTTATTAAAGGAGGAAAATTTGTTGCAACTAAAAGTTATAGGTTGTCCCTAAAGACAAGTAAAGGAGTTGTCTTGAAAAGTATAAATACACCTCAAGAATCCTCTCATTAGTACACACACACGCACATTGAATATCTATCTAGTGAATGCTTGATCTATTGGAAAATATGAGGTAGCAATTATGAGCAGGGATGATTTTAAGGATGAAATTTTATTTTAAAATGTAGAAACCTTGGTTAATCTTACTAATTCTTTATATGCCAACTATAAATGTTTGGCGATATTTTTGTAAAAATATTCAAATTTCTAAGGATTTTATATAGTTTGTATAAAATTTTGGCGATTTTTAAGGTAAAATAATTTTATCCTATAAAATTTGGGCGAATCATTTTTAGAATAGCGAATGTTTTTTGGGGAAAAACCATGGAAAATTAGCCCATGAGCAAAATTTAGCCTATAGAATCATCCCTAAAATTTATAAGGCAACAAAGGAGTGCAAAGGTGAAGTCTTGGAGCCATAGAGGAGAGAGAATGGTTTATGAGAAACCATAATTTAGTTGACCCCCATAGGTTAGGATTAGGGCATCCCACAAGGCACCCCCGCAGGTTGACTGGTGCTCATCATGCGAGGAACCGCTGGTTGCGTGGGTTAGTCTCATGAGGCTGAGGCATATTTGAGAAAGATGCTCATCCCTGGATGTCGAAGCTAATAAAGGTCTGAAGGTCTGTGATATGATGCACCAAGTCTATTATAGAATCAAAGGTATGTTTTTATATGTATTTTGAGGGTTAGGTCTTGATGTTATGATACATGCTCGAGGCATGTTTTGGAAATTTGGGCATATACTTTGAGGCATGTTTTGGAGATTTGGGCATATACTTTGAGGCACATATTGAATGTATGGTATCTATTTTGGTGCATGTCATGGCGATGTTGGCACATGCTTGAGGCACATATTAGTGATGTTATAGCACATGCTTGAGGTATATACATTAATTGGTTGTTTTGGTACATGGTTGAGGAATCTCTTGGAGGCCCTTTTAGCACATGGATGCATATGTTTACATGTTTGAGGAATATCTTGGTACATGGTTGATGGATGTTATGGTACATGTTTTGGTACATGGTTGATGAATGTTATGGCACACCTATCTTAGCATATGATTGGTGATCTTGGTATATGATCTATGAGAGTGGATTTATTTTTAGTTGACGATGCGATATTAGTATCAGTGACAGTGACAGTGAGAGGTTGATTATTAGTGACATTTATAGTGACAGGTTGATTGTCAATGACAGTGACAGGTTGATTATCCATGACAGGTTGATTGTCAGTGACAGACTGAGTCTACATTTATATTTTAGGGCGGAAGGAAGGGGCAAGGAAAGGGGGTCATAGCCTACTTCCAATTGGATCTGAAGAATACATGGAGTTGGATTTTCCTTCAAGTTGGAGCCTATAAATCAAGGGGTCGTAGCCTCCTTCTAGTTGGATGCAATATTTTCGATATAATATATTATGCAGAATAGAAAATATCTAACAAGAATTGACAAAACAATAATGATTTATCCAAAAAAGTATCAAAAGAACATCAGAATAACACCAGAATAATCACCAGGAAGAGGAAATTTATTATGATAACAATGTTAACTTACCTCTTCGAGATGGAAACCTCCAACAGAGCAGAGTTCTATTACAATATTCTCCAAGACGAAACTTATCACACCATCGACTCTTATTTATACTAAATCTATCTACCATAAGAACAATCTAGAAGAAGATCTTCTAGAAGCGGAAGCTTCTACTAGATATTCTTACATTTGACTTATTATTCCTTATTTCTAGGCCTTATTAATATTGGACTTTATTACATGGAAAATATATTATTCTACCTACATGAGGAGTTAGGGAGGTTAGGTCTCAAACATGTCATCCCCCTTAAAAAAAGTCTTGTCCTCAAGGCTTGAAATGAGGAAATTGCTGCAAAATTTTAGTTGGCTCCCAGGTGGCATCTGCTAGAGTTGTATCTTTCCATTGTACTAACACTTACTTGATGGTGCGGTGATAGAGACAATGTTCACGTTGATCCAAAACTGCTTGGGGTTGCAACCAGATGGAGCCTTCTTCATCCAACTCAGAAAGAATGGTTTGAGTTTGGAACTTAGTTCCAATCACCTTATTTAAGAATGAGACATGAAAAACATGATGGATCTTGGAATTACTTGGAAAAGATAATTGGTAGGTGACCTATCCCATGCGTTTGGGAATTGTATATGGAACATAAAATTTAGGTGCAAGTTTCTAGAAATGGTCAGCCTTGAGTGAAGTTTTCTTATAAGGTTGCAATCGAAGAAACACCTGGTCTCCTTCAACAAATTGATGTTTAGAACGACCTTGATCAGTTTGTTTCTTCATGTGATTATGAGCTATGACCAAATTCTCTTTGAGGGAATGAAGAATAGCTTCTCGAACTGTAAGAGTGTGGTCAACGTCCTAAACCTTAGAGACTCCTGACATGTATGAGAGAACTTAGGGTGGATGTTTTCCATATACTGCTTCAAAATGAGTCATGCAAGTAGCTATATGGTAAGATGGGTTGTACCACCATTCATATAGTGGAAACCATTGCACCTATTGAGTTTTCCTTTCAGATGTAAAACACCGCAAATATATTTCCAAACACTTATTGACCACTTTAGTTTGGCCATCATTTTGAGGATGATAGGTTGTGCTAAGTTATAATTGGGTTCCTTGGAGCCTGAAAAATTCTTGCCAGAAATTGCTAGTGAAAGTGGGATCTCTGTCAGAGACAATAGAGCGAGGCATGCCATGAATATTGAAAATGTTATCCATGAAATTGAGCCACTGTGGTTGTTGTAAATGGGTGTTGAAGAGAAAAACAATGATCATATTTGTAAAGACGATCAACTGCCACCATGATGACTGATTTATTACCCGATTTAGGTAAGCCAACAATGAAATTCATAGAGATATCCCTCCAAATAGCGCATGGAATTGGGAGTGGTTGTAGCGTACCGAGAGATTTGATTTTTTCTCCTTTGTTGCGTTGACATACATCACATTCTGCCACTAAGGTGAAAACATCCTGTTTCACTCCCTCCCAGAAAAGGAGCATTTGAATCGGTCATAGGTTTTGGTAAACCCAAAATGCCCAGTTGTGGGTGAAGCATGTAGCTCAGAAAGCACCGTGGATTTAAGTTGTGAATGTTTACTTAAATACATACGACCTTTGTAGTGCAACTCATCATTGTTCTAAGAGTACCCCTAGGAGATTGGAGAATTGTCTTGCAATTGGTGGATCAAACGTGAAATTATGGGGTCTTGCAGCCATTCTTGGTGAATGGCTTGGAGCCAATCAAGTAAAATGAAAGAGAGGGAGAAAAGGGACCCTTCATCTTCATACTTTTTGGAAAGAGCATCAATAACCACATTTTCTTTGCCTTTCTTGTAAATGATCTCATAATCATATCCAAAGAGCTTAGTCACCCATTTCTTTTTCTCCGAGAATGAAAGACGTTGCTCCAAAAAATACTTAAGGATATGATGATATGTCTTAATTTGGAAGAATTTCCCCAATAGATAATGGCACCAGAGATCCACTTCATGCAAGATAGCCGACATTTCGTTTTCATAAATGGATTGGCCCAAAGGGCGCTCTGAAATTTGTTTGTTGGTGAAGGCCAAAGGTCGACCATCTTGCATAAGGACTGTACCAATTCCTCTCCCTGAAGCATCACATTCCATGACAAAGATATTTATGAAGTTGGGAAGGGCCAAGACAAGAGTGGTGCACATATCCTCCTTCAATGCTTGGAAGGATTGATCAGTTGTTGGAGTCCAAGTGAAAGAATTATTTTTAAGGAGAGCCATGAGAGGTGCTGCAATTTTTCCATAATTCTTGACAAAATTGTGATAATAACCTATTAAACCCAGAAAACCATGCAATATTTTGAGAGTGTTAGGTCAAGGCCAATCCTGCATTGCTTCAATTTTCTTTGGATCCACCCTCACACCATCTTTTCCAACAATATGACCCAAATACTCCACTTCTGAGGCTCCAAAAGCACATTTAGATTGTTTGAGGAAAATTTGGTGCTTAGAGAGTAGATGAAAAACTTTATTCACATGAGAAAGATGGGTGGTCCATGTTTTACTATAGATGAGAATATCATCAAATAAAACTAAGACAAAATGATGGAGAAAAGGATGGAAGACATGATTGATGAGGCTTTGGAAGGTGGATGGAGCATTACATAATCCAAAGGGCATGACCAAGAAATCATAATGGCCTTCATGAGTTCAAAAGGAAGTATTATGAATTCCATCCTCTTTCATAGTATGTGGTGATAGCCAAAACGAAGATCAAGTTTAGTAAAATACTAGGAACCACTTAATTCATCCAAGAGATCATCAATGACAGGAATAGGAAACTTGTCTTTGATGGTTAGTTTGTTGAGGGCGTGAAAGTCAGGACACATGCGCCAAGAGACTTATTTCTTAATGACCTTGACCATAGGATAAGATTATAGGCTAGTAATAGGACATATAACACCCACGATGAGCAATTCTTGGAAATTTTTCTCAATTTCATTTTTCTGTGCAAAGGGATGGCAATAGGGATGAACATTGGGAGGAAGGCTACCAGGGACGAGAGGAATAGAATGATCATGAACACCATGGGAAGGGTGAAGTTCTTGGGGAGTAGAAAAAACAGATTGATGTTTGGAGAGGATGCATTGGAGGTCGGGATGCACAGATGGTATCTTAGTGGCTTGAATGGAATGGAGTTGTGCAATAATTCAAGAACGCCCTTTTTTGACAATATTTGCGATGGGAATTTATGATCTCAAAGGAACTGGAAATGATTCCTTGGAACTTATACTGTTGGCCCTCCTGGGTGAATTGCATGCTTAATTCCTTAAAATCCATGAGGATGGGACCCAAAGTCCTCAACCATTCATCACCTAGCACAATGTCACAACCACCTATGTCGATAGCAAACATATGAGATTTCGTGTTGCATTATAAAATTTGGAGACGCACATTCTCACAACTCCCCCCACATTTCATGGAACCTCCATTGGCAATAATTATTTGAAAGTTATTGACAACATGAATATAGCAATTAGTTTCTTGGGAAAAACAACGATGAATAAAATTATGGGTGCTGACACTATCAATGAGGATGATGAATTTCCAATGCTTAATGTAGCCAATTAACGTGAGGGTTTGGGGAGTCAAGAAGCCAGTGAGAGCATTCAGGGAAATGACTGGTTCAATTTCTAGAGGGTCCACTGGTGGGGCCATATTAGTTGGGTCAGAGGACTCGGCCACAGGAGGAGCCTCAACATCTTCTTCAGAAACATCTTCAGATATGCCCATAAAGAGATTTTGTTCCTTAAACTTATGCCCAAAGAAATCTTTGTCATCAAAATTATAACAAAGGCCCTTGAGTTGGCGTTAGCCATTTCCGCCCTGGTCAATTTTTGGACCTTCAATGGAGCAGAAGGAGGGGAGGGAGTGAGAAGTTTAGGGTAGGGAATAAAAGAGGGTTTTTTGGTTTGAGAATGGACAACTTGTTGTGATTCCTTATCTCTTTTAGTATCTTCCACCCAACTTGGGGGTGAGCCATGAGGACGTGCGCACAAATCTCTTCCTTGAGTCCACTGATAAATCATTCTTGGAAAAAAACATCAGAAATTCCCTCTGTGCGGAAAGCCAGGCGCTCAAAAGAAACTATAAAGTATTCCACTTTGCCAGATTGTTTCAACTTGATCAAGTGGCCTAAATGGTGGGTGTGTCGAAGCATTCATGAATCTCTACAACAAATTGTGTCCAAGCCACATACCCTTGGTGGGTAATTTTTCGCCATTACCACCATTGCCAACGTTCCTAATCTAGATGGATAACACCATACTGGAGTTTGTATAACTCATCAGTAATGCCATACAAATAGAAATAATGTTCCATTTGGGTGACCCAACCGGTGGGATTCGAGCCATCAAATTTGTTCACATCCATTTGAGGAAGGAGGAGTTCTCGTTGAAAGGGAGGGGATTGAAAATTATGGGAATGGGAGGATGTCTCGCCTTCAAGGTGAAAAGGATGGTCAAATGAGTTAAGGTCATATGATCTAATCATAACAAAAAGTGCTATAAAATTGAATGATGAGATCAAAAGGAAGTTATCATGGGAATTTGAAATGAATGATATTKGTGAGATGCATTACTATTTAGGCAGGTTTGTAGGGAAGATGGTAATACTTTGATAACTCAAATTGAGTATACAAAGGAGTTAATCAAAAGGTTCAGTATGAGTGAATGTAATCAAGTGTATACTCCATTGGAATATAATGTTAATCTTTGCAATGATKATGATACAAAAGAAGTAAATGATGCTTTGTATCAATCGTTGGTGGGACGTATAAACTATGTAACCACACCAAGACCTAGTATTGCATATTCAGTGAGCATACTTAACCAATTCATGGCTAAGCCACATGAAAATAACTGGAAAGAAGTTAAGAGAGTCATTTGATACTAGAAAGGGACTACAGATTTTGGTATTGAATATACTAATCATTTGAATGTTGAGTTAACAGGTTAGTCATATTATTATTGGGAAGGAGTTCTAGATGATAGAAAATCCACCACTGGATATGCATTTAGTATAGGATTTGGAATTGTGTCTTGGAGTAGCAAGAATAATCCAACTATTTCCTTGTCCTCAACTGAAGTCGAGTATAAATCATTGTGTAGTACTACATATGAGGCAATTTGGCTAAAGTGTATTCTTGAAGGCATGGGAGAAAGGAAAGGAGTATCTACATATATCATATGTGATAATCAAAGCTCAATAAAATTGGAAAACGATACAATTTATCATGTAAGATCAAATCACATTGAAACTAAACATCACTTTGTAAGAGAAAAGATTCAATCAAAAGAATTTGATTTGATATATTGTAATACAAATGATAATGTGGTGGATATATTCACTAATCCTTTTTGAAATGCTAGTAGAGACATGCTACAAATTTTAGAGAATTCATTTCTCCATTAAGGGGGAGTAATAGAAATAGTTGTAGAAATAAATTATTAGCAATTTTTTGGGATGATGGTAGTCTCAAAATCAGGCTTGTTAGAATATTGACTATAATAGTTATATCAAATTTATATTTATAGGAGTTGGATGAACCTGTTTTCATCCCCTGTGTGTGTGTGCATGTGTATTTTTCATGATCAACTAAGATGGTGGAGAGACATATTTGTCTCATCTTGTGTGTGAGTTATTTCTCGTGTGTGTGTGTGTGTGTGTTTTATCACTTGTCTTTAATTTAATTGTGTCTTTTTTTATTTAAAAGGTATTTTTATTTAAAATGTAATTTTTTTTAATATGGTATCTTTTCCCCTTTATTTTTATGTCTTTTTTTTCTTATTTTTATTTTTCTTTTCTCTTTTTTCATTGTTTTTTATTTGTATGGGTTTATATGCAACAATTCTAGACTTTTAGGCCATGATTTTAAAAATGTTGTAATTTTAAGCTAGAAAAAAAAAAGATAGTGATACTAATAGTACCTCTTTTTGATTCGAGAGTTGATTTTAAGATTATGGTTGGAAGGATACCAATTTTCAAGGCCATGATTTAAAAAAAGTTGTAATTTTATTCCCGAAGAAAAGAGGGAGGTGGTACTAGGAGTATCACTTTTTTGGTTCATGGGTTGATTTTAATATTTTGGTTGCAACGATGCTAGTTGTTAAGTCCATGGTTTCAAATTAGTTACAATTTTAACCTTGGAAAAAATGGTGACATTGTCAATGCTACTTTTCAATTCAGGGATTGATTCTAATGTCTTTGTTGACAATATTATTGGGCTATTAATACCATGGTTGCAAAAGGTGTCAATTTTAACTCTAAAAGAAAGAAGGTGTTACTAGTAGTGCCACTTTTCAAAAAAAAGATAAAAACAATCATTAAATGTGACATCTAAAAAAAAGAGAAATCTTGAGAGTTCTCATCAAGTTTTTAACCATGCTAGATATTCCTGCAATGTAGTTAATAACATGAGGTTGCATTCCTTTTTTAGCACTGAACATGGGATAGGCTTCCTAGGCAGACATAAAACATGTGTATATCCTTGTTCATTTTTTTTTGTAGGAAGATGAAGAAAGTGATAAGGAAGACACATTTAATAAGGTGAATATTTCAAAGGATAAAGAATTATTTGTTACTACATCGACCTGTGTTATTAAAGGAACAAATTCAAATATCATAGTAACAATTTCAGTAGATGTGTCTTGTTTCCAGGTAACTAAATAAAATGTAATCTAGATGGTTACATATTTCGAAGAATCTAATAAAATAATATAAATGTTAGAGAACCAAGTTGAATATTACAAAACAAATACAACCAGTCTCATTGAGTACAAATCATGTAAATTAGAAGAGAAAGATGAGTTGAATATAACTTGGAGGCTATTATTTAAAATATTACATGGTTTATAGATGTATTCTTCACAATTTTTTACTTTTTCAAATAAAATGAAAGATAAAAATGCATAGAAAAGAGTATACATGAGCTTGGGAAAAATCAAAAGATAGCAACAAGAAGAAATACAAGCCCCTTTAAATATTCTAAGGTTGAACAATAAAGACATTGAATGTAACCTTGTAGCTCTAGAGATATGGAAATCGATTTCCACAAAGTTGGAGAAGAACATTGTGGATTATTTTGTAATATGGAATTGCTTGTGGAAGCAATGGAAAGAGTAATCAAAATATGTCATTTGTCTTTAATGGGAGAATTAAGTATATCCATAACAATAGAAGAATTGTAACATCCCGCTCTGGTGCGCTTACAAAACTTATTATTTGAGGACACTTGCTCGCAAGTGATCTGAACTTTTCTGACGTTAAAACATTTATACTCGATTATGATGTGTTATGATAGATGACATGATGTATTACTATTGTTATATACAGGTGCTATTGACTCAGTTTATTTGAGTGTGCAGGGTTTTTACCTGGAGGATGCAGAGGCATCGACGGAACCCTTGGACTCCGGATTGAGTCAGGGAGTGTGATATTTGAGTTGATTTATTTACCCTGATATTTATTGATTGATGATATGTTGCTGACATGTTCTGACATAATGGTTGATGATGCAGGCTGACGATAGCTTGCCGACCAGACTCACATATGGAGTAAAGGGGCCACACATGATTTCCAGAGAGGTTGAGGGAGAGGTGTGGACAACAGCCCTGCCACAATCTACTAGCACTCCCGATGTGGCTCGAACTGTAGGTTAATGATTACCTAGTTCGAGAGGATCCACGATGCCGTGAGGGTAGACTGCAACAGTCGCTCACGATGATTCTAAGGGGTGTGCAATAAGGCGGGGGCCTTATTCCTTAGAGCCCTTAGTCTCCCACAAGTTCACCTGGCGGAGTGTTGACTCCAGGGGTTATAGATGTCTACAAATCAGTCAAGTCAGCGAGTGGCACCCTTGGAGCATGTGGTGCATCCTGAAGGGCACGTCGCGCAAAGAAATACAAGTTGGCGAGTGGCACCCTTGGAGCACGTGGTGCATCCTAAAGGGCACGTTGCGCAACAGAAGCAAACGAGGCGAGTGGCACCCTTGGAGCACGTAGTGCGTCCTGAAGGGCACGTTGCATTGATGATGATGATGAGACAACCTAGATGACCCTGAGACCTTAACGCCTTTAGAATTTCTCAAAACGACTCCCCTAATTGATTGTCACCCAGTTCGAATCTAAACCTAAAATTTAAAACATCTCTAAGATAAAATTTTGATAAGCCCTAAGAAAAGATCCTATAAAAATAAACATAAGGGCGTAAACTAAAACCCTCCTAGGTGTTAATTTAAGTCTTCTTAAAATTAAAGGGGGTAAAGTGAAGAAAGGGAATAAATTAATTAAAATATGTGGTGTTAAGGGTAAAAAGGAATATAAAGTTAAAAAAACATGTGAGAGTATAAAAGTAATGAATTTAAAAATATAGAAAGGATTAATAAGCGCATTTATCTTTTGGGTTTAAAAATAAAAAGAGAGAAATAAATAATAGAAATAAGGAAACTTGTAATAAAGGAAACTTAATAATGGAAAGTAGGGGACATAGGGTAAAAAGAAAAAAAGAATCAACAATTAAGGAGTTACTAAAATGAACTAAATTCTGGCAACTTCATTTTAGGAATGTTATTAAAAGCATGAGAGGGGATCTAGGAACCCTAGGAGTAATTTTAGGAGCAACTAAAGCGGGGTGAGGGAAATGAGTCTTTTAATTATTAAAAAGAAATTATTTTTTGGAGAAACGTGGGGGATGAGTGACACTTGGACGACAGAGAATTTTTTGGAGGATTGTCATTAAAAATTAAATTAATAATGATTTAGGAAAGTAGGTGGGTCTCAAATTCTATAAAAGAAGGGGAAGTTGAAGAAGAAAAGGAGGGAACGGTTAGCCTAACGTTACGCTACCGGATTGTGGCTTGACTGTTTGCTTGTGAGGAGTTGGGAATTTCTCAGCTGGATTGGAGTGGTACCTCAACCTTGGAGGCGAGATGAGAAGCTAGGCTTATCTCTGGATCTTGTGTGGCCCCTTTGCGGCTCGGGGGGCTAAGGGGGAAGCAGAGTACCCCTAGCGATTGGATGGGAGGTACCGGTGAGGTCTCTATGGTCGGCGAGCGGGAGCGGCACGGAGCACCGGAGGGATAGCTCGGAGCGCGGGAGTCATTGGAGGCAGGCAAGAAGGCAACGGTATGATCTTTAGTTGTAGGAGTAGAATGCATAATTATTTAATTCGAAAATTGATTTTTCTTGTTTGTAAAGGCATTGACTCAGTGGTTGATTGCCGGAATAGTTTCTCTGAAAATTTTGTTCGCACATCATTAATGAGTGAACTCTGTATAAGCCTAAGCCCTTCGTTAAATTCCTAAAATCCTTTGGCCGGGATTCTGTTGGGGTTCTACCTTCCTGGGTTGGGACCTTCATGCCTCTGCATGCTCTTCGCGCGGTATCCTTCCTAGATGTAATAACTTCGCCTTGCCACCTTGATTTTAAAACTCGTTTCCTTCACCTCTGTCAGTAATTAGATAAACTGAGAACTGGTACAGTACTGGCATTTTAGCCAAAGAAATACAAAATAATATTGTTCTTTCCATAAGTAAATAAATTCCGACTGTTACAGCGTGGGCATTTTTGATAAAGGATTTCAAACTGAATGGTTCTGGCAATT
>JASDQU010208893.1:0-13212 GCA_032191745.1 Picea mariana | reverse complement strand
ATTGTGTGTGTGGGGCGTTGAATGATCTGTGTTTTTGCTGGTATATCTTGGGCGTTTTTTTTTTATATACAGTGGGCCATTATTATATGGGGCATTTTTTACAGTGGGCATTATTATATTGGGCGTTTTTATTATATACAGTGGGCAGTTATTATCTTGGGCGTTTTTACAGTGGAATTCGTTTGATTTACAGTGGGCATTCCGGTGGAGGGCATTTCGTTTATAATATGTTTTCTTTCGTTTGTAAAATTCTGTCATTTCATTTTTAAAATTTCTGTCATTCCTTTTTGCTACTGTCATCTTGTTGGGTCGATATTTGGGCAGTAGCGGGGATCCGTAAAGTGGGTTGTTGTAATGCCACCGGTTGTAATTAAATGACGAAGGTAAAACACAATTATCAATGCCATTATAAAATGGCTCCCTTCTGATTGAATCCTTATGATTTCTCCTCGAGTGTTTAATGGCAATGATTTTGTTCTGAAATGGAAGCCTTTATTTAGTTCAATTTACCTCGTCATGAAATTCACCACAATTCGATGACAATATGTATCCCATTAATTTTAATCTCTATGGCTTTAATTTTTACGATTATTGTTCCTTTATCAATCTGTTAGGAATGGTAGGAATGGGTTAAGCTCTTTTTATGATTATTACTTTCACCATGCAATTGCTTAATTATGTATTCAATATAATAAGAATTGCTTTATACATTCAATTAAGTAGGAATTGTTTATATCTTCAATTTAAGAAGGATTTACTTATGATTTCAATTAAGAAGGAACTCCTTGATACTAGTTAGTGGTGGCACTTTAGGGGGGGCAACGCAATTTTAATATATTATTCCATTTATGTAAGGGCAAGGATATAGTAACAAAAAAAAGTACTGTTAGGGTTAGATAACACATAATGTTGAGGGCTTTCTATTTTGCAAGGTTATGGTAACATTGTGTCATGTCCCTGGGCGCCTTAATGTATTTTATTGACATGGCGATGTGTAAGGAGTAATGTCTTGTATTATAACATTGAAGTATGGAAGGGTAATATATGTCATTATAGTTTAAGGTGCAAATTTTTAGTGTTAGGTATTTTAGGAAAAATAATGGCATTGTGGACTTATCTTAATACGATTAAATCTTTGGTTACTGATGGTTATAAAAATAAGGTCCTAGAACCAAGTACCTTGAATTACTAAGATTGTAATGGGGAATTCGGCAATTACTTAAATTTACATTCTTAAACGGCTGGGCTGGGTATCTCGTCTACTAATGGAGTTCAAGGGAGTATTGGGCCAGTATTAAATGCCTTGAGTCGTGGGGAATACCTTATCTTAACTTTGATTGGTCATTATCGGAGTCCTTCAGACATACCCATCCGTAGAGTTAGTGGTTGTCTTTAGTTGTTGTTGTACTTGGATGAGATCATTCTTTTGCCTGGTTTGCTTGTGTCGGGCGGGATATAGTCACCCCCAGGTAGCCTTAGAAGATATGTTTGTGTGCGTGATTTTTCGGTGTAAAGAATCATGAGCCGTATCAGTAGTCTCGGGCTGTTTAAAGGCACAGTTTCCACTACTGCGACTCCCTAAAAAGATTTATTAGTTTCTGCCTGAGCAGTCGGCCAGGAGCCTGTCTAATCTTCTTTCGAGAAGACATAAGACTAAAAGCCCTACTTTTCTATGAAGAAATAGTAAACTCTACTATTGGATTCTTCCATCTGTGACTGTACTGTACTTAACACCTGGTGTCATTTTCTGCTTACAACTGCTAGTGTACGCCTTATGTCTAGGGGAATTTATTGCTTGTTGTCACTGTGATATGTCGGGGTCGTCTTGTTGTGTTCGTCTTGCTTGCGTCTTGTTCTAGGTCGGGTTACTAGTTTCTGCCTGAGCAGTCAGCCAGGAGCCTGTCTAATCTTCTTTCGAGAAGACATAAGACTAAATGCCCTGCTTTCCTGTGCAGAAATAGTAACCCTAACACCATGGATTCTTTCCTCTGTGTTCTTACTGTGCACCCCCAGTATGTCTTAATGTTTTTGTGGTGCRCCTTATGCCTATGGTCGTATATTGTTGCAGTTACTCGTTGTGTGCCTTCAGTCTTCTTGTGTTGAACATCGTGGTTGCGTCTTGTTGGTTGTCGAGTGGCGATGTAGATTCAAGTGTGTTTGTTACTTCTACACGCACGCACACACCTTAAACAAAAAAAAAAATCGCACCTGTTCTCAGAGTTGTTTTCGTAATAGAAGAATGCATGGAAGATATAGAAAATAATATAAAGTTGGAGACATTAGTGATAGAAAAACTACAAGCATAACTAAATCAAGGATAAAATAGTACATTTCTACTCCATCAAAATATATTACTTTGATCAACTCATTTATCAATACCTTACAAAAGGGTATGGAGCCAACGTCAAGAGAATTGGTCACGTGTGAGCAATTAGTTTTCCCATCTATTGTTAATCTAATGTCAATGTATGAAATTTGGAGTGCATACTTTAAAGATAAAACTTTTCCAAGTATAACTACCCAAAAGGAACTGAAAGGTCAAGAGAGAATACCAAAGAGGCAGATACTTTTGTACCATCTATAAATGTATTGACTTAGAAGATGAAAGGGATTTTTCTTGTTGCACTTTTTAAACTTCTTTATTGATCCGCAATTGATCTTTAAAGACTTGGTTAAGTTTTAATTATGTGTTCAATTACCAATTAGGAATTAAGGAAATAAGGAGAACTTAATCAGAGATTATAGAAGCCATCATAAATAAATGAAGATCAGAATATGAGCACAAAGAACAACAATCCATAACAAAAAATTCATTAATGGAGTTCAACAAGATTGCCTACATCTCCGGGCCTTTGTCTCAGTGGGTGAGGCTTTATTATTTCTCTTCAATGCTTAAAAATTACATTAGAAAAGTGTCAAAATGATTAAAAACAGGTTTGTATGTGTTATGCTCAACCTCAAGAATCCAACACAACTGACGACACTGAAAAAGGTTGAGTGTAGCTCCCAAAATTGGCCTCCAAAGTTCGCTTCCTCAATGGCTTCCCTGCATAAAAATGGATTGAAGCTTCATAAAATCATCATCATTATACAATTCTAAACCTCTTGATCTATAAAAAACCTATGATTTATATAGGATTTGAGTTGGTGATCCTATCCCAACTTCCTCCCAAGATCTGGCCTCAAATCGGGCTCCAGATCCCCCCAAAATGGGAAAAATCTCCCAAAATCTACATAAAAAACAAAACAAAAACATAATATATAGTTTCAAAACCCAAATTGGGAAAAAAATGGGTGCAACCCCCTTTCTCCAGGCTCCTGGTCATATGGAGCACACCATATGGCCAAGTGTTGGGTCACACTCCTATTCAATGGTTAAGCCCCTAGTCCTTAGCCCCTGCTCTAGTTGCATGCATGGCCATGTGGCCTGGACTTAACCCTCATGCCCCACCTTTGGCTCCCAATCTGTAGCTTTGGTTGTGTGGGGTTCCATGTGGCCCTGCGCTGGCCCCCTCCGACCGAAAATAAACAGATTCTACCTGCAACACCATTTGATAAACATGAAGCATAAACACATAGTGTTGTTGTGCATCCATATAAGATCCCATTTCAATGTTGATGGTGGCCTTGACAGTAGTATCCTGTCAGAATTATTAATGATTTAATATATCCACATTATTTTCAACAAAATTATTTGCAATCCTCGGAAAGATCCTCCCTGATTTGTCAATTCGACTGTATTGAGACCCATCAAAAGAATGTGCACCTTCTTTTGCTGACGATATGCTGAAACACAATTGCTTCTTGATGAAATATATTGGGATTTCTCAAATCATACCTAGCACAAATATGCACAAGATCTCCACAAGATTTAAAAATCTTTTAGTTAAAGGATGAACCCACAGATACGGTCAACACAACCTGATCAATGTGTTGACTTCAGAATGGATTTTCAAGATCCATCTGCTTAACTACGTACCTAGCTAGGAGTTTGAACAAAGAATTTTTATTGGTAACATTAATAAGTTCATCGTTACATAACATTCTCGTATTGAGTCCGTTGGACACGATTCAAGTGGCATTGGAATCGTTTCGACGATTTTTTCAATCTGGCATAGTTAGTTACAGAACTCGAGACATAAAATTTTCTACCATTTTCTTCATTAGGGAGGATACTTGCCCCCATATAACTCGAAAATCTAAAAAATAGCAGAAATAAAACTTGCAAAAATATCATCAACTTCTTACCCAACCAAAACCAATCACTTTCTTCTTGTAATAGTGCTTTTACAATGGTTGACAGAGCCTCCTCCTTCACGGGATCTTTCATAATCAGCTTGTTGCTTGGTTTATGGCGAATTTCAGAATGTAACTTCCAACACTTCTTCTCCCAATGGCCACTGATTTTGCAGTAACTGCAAAAATTCCTTCCCTTTCCATTCAACGTTGCATTCATGACAAGAGGACTTGGAAGGTGTGGTTTCTTATTTTTCTTACTTCCATTGAACACATCAATATTCTTAACCCAAAATTTCTTCATATGATGCTTAAGTACGTCATGGTTAGAAGATCTAAAAAAGAAATTATTGTTTTTATATGCAAGAAAAGAATTGAAATGTCTTTTATACTTTCCTGACTGGTTCTTGTTCTGTTGAGGAATAGGTTACTTGATTCCTTTCTTGGAATTTGATGGTGAAGAGATGGCTTTTGCATCAACAACCATTGAGCATTCTCCATTCTCTTCCTTACCATAACCCAAACCTTCAAATGGTGTTCTTGGTACTACCTCCAATGGAAGAGTGACTCCTTGGCCATTAGTGCCAAGTCCACCTCCTCAGTATCCCATCTTCAGTAGGAGCTTCATGCCAACATTATTAGCATATTGTGATGAAAGAGAACATGATGAAACACTTTCACTGCATACTTCAGTTTGAGTTTGTACATCTACAATGGATGACAGTCTCCTTTTCATTTTGGACTCTCTTTGTTCTCCACTTTTTTACCATTCTAGATTTTGGCCAAGAGATCATCCTTGGTTTACAGTCTATCTTGAATCTCTTGCTTATCCTCTTCTGCAACTTGCAGAAGTATTTTGAGTTCCACATTCTCTGCTTGAATGATTTGATTTATCTCCTCCAATTCTTGAAGCCATGCTTGCTTCAATCCTTTTCCCATGATGATATTCTCAATCTGCAAAAGTGTCAGACCTGCTCTGATACCACTTGATCCGTAATTGATCTTTAAAGACTTGGTTAATTTTTAAGCATGTGTTCAATTACCAATTAGAAATTAAGGAAATAAGGAGAATTTAATGAGAGATTATAGAATCCATCATAAATAAATGCATATCAAAATATGAGCACAAATAAAAACAAACCATAACATCAAAGTTGTTAATGGATTTCAACAAGATTGCCTATGTCTTTGGGCCTTTGTATGAATGGGTGAGGCTTTCTTATTTCTCTTCAATGCTTCAAAAGTACATCATAAAAGTTTCAAAATGATTACAAACTAGTCTGGCCGTGTTCTTCTCAAACTCAAGAATCCAACACAACTAATGACACTGGAAAAGGTTGAGCGTAGCTCCTGGAATTGGCCTCCAAATTTCGCTTCCTCAATGGCTTCCTTGCATAAAAATGACTTCAAGATTCACAAAACCATCATCATTCTACAATTCTGAACCTCTTGATCTTTCAAAAACCTCCAATTTATATAGGATTTGAATTGGTGATCCTATCTCAACTTGCTCCCAAGATCTGGCCTCAAATCGGTCTCTAGATCCCCCAAAAGTGGGTAAAATCTCCCAAAATCAGCATTAAAAACTCTGTTCATTTGATATGAGAGATACTTTTGATAGTATTCAAGGTTGAATTTCTTCAACAGTGAAGTTTCTCATGACCATAGAGCTTATGATTGAAGAGAATGTATGTTCATTTCTATGCACTGAGGTTGATATAGTGGGCAGTAAAGCTCCATACAACGATCTGCAGGGTTCTCCAAGTCATTTTTTGGAGTATGAAAACAAAAATATACATGTTAATGGGTATTGTTATCACACTAAGTCGCCTTGCGTCTCTTAGTTTGTTTTCGTTAAAAAGAAAAATTAAAAAAAAAAACCTTAGATTCTTATTTTCTCTTTAAAATAAATTTCTCATCCATTAAATGTTATTTATGATAGGACCCCTTAGGATGACTAAACCTTTGAGTCATAGCTCATGTGTTGATACACAATTTAATTTTTGGTCCTTAAACCCTTATGAGCTCATGGTCTATTTTTTATGTCCCCTCTCATGATTCATCCCTAGGTTGATACCTCCCATGACCAGGCTGATGTGACACACCTCTCTCCTCACTCATGACCTCGCATGCATTACTCATCATCCCCACTCACCTGTCCAATCATTTTTTTATTTGGAGCACACTACCCACTCAACAGGCATTTTTGTAGTGCCTGTCACATTTATCATTCATCCACTCCAAGTCATGATTGCCATGACTGATACCTTAACCCTTGTTTTCAGTGACAGAAGTCAGTTGAAATGCTTTCAAAATATCTTGCATTTATGATCCTTGGTAACGGTTTCTAAATTTGAAAAGTTCAACAGTGATGCACTGCGTAAGTTTGCCAGTTCAGATCAGACGATCACATGTCCACTAAATCCTATGTTATGAGAGATTTCAGGGCCGAAGTTTCCTCAATCTCATCCTAAGTTCGTGCCGAGGAGCTCAACAATTGTCGAATTCACAGGTATCTTGTGCAACCTCCTTCGCATATTAATTTTCATAGGAGATTTGTGCTCAGGTTTTGGTTTGCTAAGCTTGCAGGGTAGTATGGGATCCATATTTTCATTCCTGTAAACACCTTCGTTCATATCCATAGTCTTATTATTGTTGTTAGTCATAGCCTTTGAAAGTCACAGGCCTGAAATAGCCTATCCTCTTTGTATGCACTACGCTATGCAAAGATGTTGCTCAAACCTCTCTGATTATCCTTTGCTTATTTTCATCCTGTACGAAGAGTCGTTTTAGAATTACTTCCTCATAGTTTACACTCTGAAAACCTATATAAGCCTGAAGGTCCATTTCTCATAGCCAAGTTCATTTTCTAAGAAATGTTAATTTGAAGGGCCATCCTTGTGCATTTGAGACTTGAATCGAAGTTTTCTAGTCAGTAGCACCCCTTATAGC
Source organism: Picea mariana (assembly GCA_032191745.1). Taxonomy (NCBI): domain Eukaryota; kingdom Viridiplantae; phylum Streptophyta; class Pinopsida; order Pinales; family Pinaceae; genus Picea; species Picea mariana. Next base: position 6,024 of record JASDQU010208893.1, on the reverse strand, counting down.
CTCTTAAGAACCCTCTTTCTGAGTCATGGAGACCCCTCAATTGAAGAAAGCACACAAAGGTGGCAAGATAGTTCGAACAAAACTTGTGGACATGCGCCTTTTTGACACAAAACCCATGGCAAGGGAAATGTTTCAAAGAGCAAGATATTGCTCTTTTTGCCAGAACATGCAGAGAGGCCACTCAGAAGTAGCAAAACAATTTGCACTAAATTTTGATGGCAAGAAAACCAGAGCTGGAGATTTGGAATTTGAGGTGACTGAAGCCTCCATCTCAGCTGCAACAAGGATTCCCATTTCAGGAGAAAATTTGTTCAAGGCCATGGTATTGAGTTCACCTTTTGTTAAAGATATTTTCAAGCCTAAATACCAAGCCAATTATTTATCTAAGAGTGTGCCAAGGAATCAGTTGATTGACCAGTTTGACAGAATGTTGAAAATCATACAGAGATATTTTAGTTGTGAAGGGAGATTTAACACCCTGTATCATTACCACATAAGGTTGTTGTTGCATTTTACTGGTAAGGTTCAGATGAATATTCCATATTACCTGCTGAGAGGTATAGGTAAAATGGAAGATAGAGTGCAATCCAAATCCAAGGATGTGGACTCCAGTCTTTTCCACTCTGTACTTATCAGGATGCTTGTCTCTGAAGAGTTGGGAAAGAAAGAGATCTCTTGGGAGAAGTTTTTGGTCACTTCTCACTTCAAACTGGACACAACACCTACCCCCCAATCACATATTGCAGTCTCTTCATCACCTACCAGTACTAAAACAAGGATCAACAAGAAGAGAAAGGGAAAAGCCCCTGTTTCAGAGATCAATAAGTAGGTTAGGGAATCTGAGGAGGAAGTTTGTCCATCCCCACACAGAGATTTCTCACCACCACCTCCACCAGGGTTAGAAGAAGTTCCATCTTCTACCAAGGTGACATCAAAAAAAGGGAAGAAGCTTCTCTTTCCCTCTCCTCCTCCAACAGTTGAAATCAAAGGTAAAAGACCTTTCACTAGGTCATCAATTCCTAAGGGGGATTTCAAAGGACAACCTTTACCAGAAGCCTCTATACATAAGAAGAAAGGGAAAGGCATTGAAAAAGAAGTAGAAGAGAAACAAGAAACCCCCATACAGAAAATCAAGGGTAAAGATACCAAAATACCTTTGGAGAGGGAAGATGAAATCCCTGTGAAGGATTGTAAAAAACCTATGAAGAATAAAGAAAAGGTTGTTGTGCAAGAGAAGAAGCATAAAGGAAAAGGTTTTGAGAAGACTGATGAAACATGCAAGGAAACTCCTGTACAGATGGAAGAAAAGGACGAGAAGAAGCATGCTGAGACTGCACATGTCCCCAACCCCTTTGGCAGCCAGACCTACAAAAGACTTATTAAGCAGCATAAGGATGCAAGGAGAGAAATAACTCATCTCAAAGAAGAAGACAAGGTCCACTTGGCTCAGATGAATGAGCTCATGATTAGCTACAACCATATCCTGGACTTGGAAAGGTTCGCAGCGAGAAAAGCTCTGCCTCTTCGTAAACAATTGAAGAATATTTACAGACAGAATAGGGGTTTCCAGGCTCAGAACAGGAAGCTAAAGGAAGAACTGAAGAATTTCCAAGATGAAGTAACCCAAAAGAATATACAGGTGTTGGTTGAGGCTGCCATTGAAGATGACAAACCAGTAGCTAAGGAGAGTACAACTATACTGAAGAATCCTACCAGTGCTAAGAAGAAGAAGTCTACTAAGTTAGTTGGAGACACTCTTTCCACCAGAAAGAGTGTGAGGCTAAGTGTTAAAATGAAAAAGTAGATGGTAGTGGTAAACCCCATTTTTTAGAGTTGTTCCTTCTTGGGAAGGTTAACTGATATGCACATACTAATTTTTTCCACCTATACAGGCTTTTATGTGTTTAGCTATATGAATTTTGGAATTTTTTGCTAAGTGATATCTTCACTCAGTGGTAAAAGCACCTAAGTAAATTGATTTGTCATCATGGAAGGACACAAACAACTCTACACACGTTCAGGAGTCAAAGATGTTGCATTTTTGGCATAGCTACCCAAACCCTTATGTAGACGTAGCATAGGTGGCGCTGCATAAAGGTGCTACATAATATTTTACAAAACATAGAATTTTCATACAGGTGCTACCCATAGGCACTGCGTAATATCTTACAAAGAGCAGGTTCAGACATAGATGCTACTCAATTTTGCAACAGAGGACAAATGTAGCCGCAGATATGCAACACAGGGGTTCTACCCACAGGTACTACCTTCTCTCCTTGTTCCATTTTACGGGGCGCTACACATAATTGCTACCCAAGAGAGTAGCCAACAAACACCAGGGATCTAGGAAGACTAAGCCAATAGTTTTGGATAAGTTAATAATGGAATAAATGACAGAAGTAACAATTGGCGTGCAGAGGACAATTACAAGCTCCAAAGGGACACATGGAAAAATAGGAGATGAGCAACAAAAGAGGATCAAAGCAGTTAGAAGCATGATTGGGTTTAGTCACCAACACTTCCCTGTTTTATAACATAGGCTGTTATCTTAGTTGTTAGAATAAATAAATGTTTTGAGATTTTTAAGGAAAAGAGGCCAGTTCGTACCTCCAGTTGTTGCCTCCCTTTCTTGTTATAAATAGACATATGAATTGCTTTAATGGGTTCGGATGGTAGAGCAAGGCTCCCAAGAAACTGTAATATTTTTGATAAAGTGACTGTGATCTAGTATGTACTGGACTTAAGACTTTTTGACTAATAAAAATCAGCTCCTATTTCAGACTATTTGCTTCTAATGCTAAATGTTCATATTTGAATGCTTCATATGGATGACTGTAGTAATGATATGGTGGATGTTTGATCATTTTATTGTCATGGTGTTTATTTAGCTCCTTAGTTTCTAATTTCAAGAAGATCTTGTTTTAAGAAGCTTTCTTCCTTTGGGCTTTTGTGGACCTGATGTTTGCAGTAGCTCTTACATTCCTCTCATTCAAGTCTTCTTTCTATCCACATTTACTCCCAAACTACTGGTTGAAATTAGTCAAGACCTTATTTGCTATTACATGTTAGCCCTGTTTGTGAGTGAGGATATTATCATTTTGAGTTTTTCCATTCGACCTTTCAAAAAACACTCATACTTTCACATATCATCTTATGGGTACTGGGCTTACATTCCTTGCAATCAGAAGGTGACTCGTAGTGCTAACATGTATCATTAGCATGCACCTGATCCAAGGGTTCAAATGAATCTTGGTACAATGAGTTGCGGGATTGCAGGTTGTTGCAGGTTGTGGCATATGTTGGCTTCACATTTTGATTCTAAAGCATAGAGGTGAAGGAAGAACAAAGATGGCCTTTCAGAGACATTTTCTATGCAACATATTAAAGACCAGAGTTGGTACTTTTGGAAGACCAAAAGGTTCTCCGTGGGGAGGTGTGATCCAGGAGGATCTTCACAATCGACAAATTCAAGTCGGTCCTAGTTGTAGCCAACATTGTCCATCCATCAAAGAGCTCGCAAGGAGCTTTCTGATGTAGTTGAAATGAGGTTCACTAGGATTCATATGATAGGGATTTATTCTTTTTGATGTTTTGGGAAAAATGGCATTGTAAAATGATTAATACATGAGATAGGTTTCTCATAATTAAGTATTTTTCATTATTTTAAAAGGGATTATTTGGTGCAAAAGCCATGTTGGATTTCAATCCCTAGTCTCAAGGACAATCCTATGGGGAGTTGAGATCCTCAAGGATGGTTGAGAGATATGCTCCAACCAAATTCCTTGATACATGCCAGGATCCTAATTTAGGGGATCTTGAGAGATATTATCTCCATGAAAATCTTGAGGTGGTTTAGATGGAGATGTTATATAAACCCTTCTTGGGGGTCAGGAGGGGGGATCTTGTGGAAATCTTATTGAGAGATTATTGATTCAGAGGATGTCTTTGTAAAGTAGAAACATGTTGTAGGATTGTTTATGTATCCCTTTTGAAGCAGAATCAATAAAGCAGGTTCATGGGATTCATGAATCCAGAGACATAGCCACGGGGTCTGGTGAACTCCGTTATCACATTGTTGTCTATGTTTTGTGTGTGTGTGTGTGTGTGTGTGTGTGTGTGTGTGTGTGTGTGTGTGGATGCATTCTTCCTTAGATAAGTAGAGTTTTTATTTATAAACATACACAACAGTTTGTCAATTTTATGTGATTATTTCCTTATTGAAGCATGCTTAATTAATCAAATTGCCCTTATTCACATGCAATTTCGTCAGTAAAAGATCTTATTTTGAAAATTTGGATGTAAGAATATTCTCACCAATTTTTTAGATCATTTATATAATTAATGAGGAGAAACTAATTCTAGCCAACATTTTAAGAAAAAGATTGTGATTCTAATATTAGACGTGTATGGATTGTTTTTTGTTATATGCCATTATTAGGATTGGAGTAAAATTGTTTCATTAATATGAAGACTACTCTCTTATTATGATGCATTCTTATTTCTATTTTTCTTTCAACTATTTGTCTATATCCCGGGAATATAACACTACAACTATTTGTTTAATTACAGATTTCTCCGGGTTAACAACAAGTTATCGATATTTTTGTTATTATCTATCGAGTGTCTTCTTATTGAAAGTAATAATAGAATTGTATCCAGTTTTGTGTTTAGAACTCAACTATGAGTTAATAATTAAGCATTTAGAATATATTTTCATTTTGCATACAGAATCATATTACTCTTTTCAAAATTTTCTTATTATATATTAGATGTTAAAAGGTGAATCGAGCCATAACTAGTAAAATCCAAACCAATAATGTTTGTTGCTAGAATTCATATGGGTTACCTATTTCAAATAGTGTGAAGTATAATTCAAACCTTCCACTAGGGAGAACCCCTATTGTTGATAGAAGGGATTTTTTTCCCTTTCAACAAAATCAAATGAATGCAACCTCCATTAAAGGAAAGAAAGACCATCACTCAACCCATATCAGTTTAAGAAAGGATAAAGGTAATTCTACATATCATATTTTTTTCATAAATTTCTTTGATAAAAAGAAAGGATAAAGGTAAGTCTACATATTATATTTTTTTCATAAATTTCTCTCATAAAAAGAAAATAAAGGTAATTCTACATATTATATTTTTTTCTAAATTTCTTTGATAAAGAGAAAACAAGGTGTATTGTTTATCAATTTTTTAATTTTTTCAATCTTTTGAAAAAAATAAAAATTTCACTAGAAAAATTTAGAGGTTGTAATTTCCAAACTTGAAAGGCATAAATTTTTATGCAATTGATGAATACAAATATGTGGGGAATAGTTAATGATGAATAGAAATGTGTGGAGAATACGTAATGGGATCAAAATAACACCTATAGAGCATAGTAAACTCATTGAGTCTTAAAATAGAGATAATATAGCTAAGGAATCCATTGGACTAGCCATATTTGATTTAGAATTGCGGCTTTATTGACCTAGATAAATCATCTAAGGAAGTATAAGAGGAATTGAATAAGTTGTTTGGATCCACACTCATGAATGTTAATTTTTTTTTGTTACAATTACAATTTTTCATATTTAAATTGAAAAGTGGAAAAAATATGTCCATCCATATGAATGGGCTTAGATTGCTTATAAAACAATTACCAAAAGTTGATGTAAAGACAAATGAAGAAGATGCAAAGATGTGTCATTGAATAACTTTCCTTTAAATTATAATAATGTGCTTTTAAGTTAAATGTCTTCATGATCATTAGATGACATGATATCATCATTGTTGGTGGAAGTAGAAAAGTTGAGTATAGATAAGGTAGAACAATTTTTCAGAAAATGTGTTCTTTACCCCAAAAAAAAAAAATTAGGCAAAAGAACCAAAAAAATATATATAAAGATACTAGTTTATAGACTCCAATTATATATCATCTTAAAAATAGTTTACCAAGAATTTCCATTAAAACTTTACTATTATGTTTTCTTATGTTTGTGTAAAAATAGATGTATATATCAATAAAATATTGTGAAA
>JASDQU010208891.1:7570-28096 GCA_032191745.1 Picea mariana | reverse complement strand
CATTCATGACAGCTCAAAAAAAATTTCATCTTGGATACCCAAGTGCTATGATTCAACCCGTTCAAAACAGGTGCTTGCATGAGAGCCTGGTTGCTCATGCTGGCCATTTTCTGCTCAAAAAATTATATACCGGCGGCTAAAAAAAATTGCACAAAAAAAAAACAGATCTTACAGAGCTTGCTGAAAGACGTTTTGCAGTTCGGCAAGCTGGACAGAGGCTGGATCTACAGCCTACTCTGATACCATGAAAACGGACCTGCAGAAACAGAAAACGAATTGCAAGAACAGAGAAAATAGATCTGCGATAACAGAAAACGAATCGCAAAACAGAATGAAAAAAACACCATGCAGATCTCATTTATTGAATTGATATATAAAGGATTTTACATGCAACGAAATGCTTCGTAAATAACGAAGCGTCTAACTCAGCGATGAAAATAAGAAACCTAACAACTAAAGAAAACTAACAGAACTGAGCGATAACTTATTCGTCTAAGAATCTTCTTGCTGGCTATGGATCTTGAACAACAGAAACTAGGACCTATAATTATATCTAGCACCCACATATCTAGATCCAAAAGCAGCGGACCCAATTGTTGTTGATTCAGTTTCACTCATATAAAAAAAGAGTCGCAAAGGTGGAATCACAACATCCTGTGCCAGTTGACCCTTACTATCATTCTGGCAGTGATGTTACGGGCTTAAATGGAACCTTTTGAAACCATGCATCCATGCATGAATCAAGATCGAAGTAAAACGCCCCAAGTTTTGTAACTCGTGACGATGCATGATTTGTATATGCAATGTTTCCCAGGACGGACTCTCCACCTATTCTAGCGGTAGCCACAAATGCATTCTCGCATGATATATCCTTCCTTGAGTCTGGTCCAGCAACTATAGTGCCAAGAACTGTGAAACCTGCGAACACTCCCGCTTTTTTAAACATGAACTGGGGTTGGGAGGGGTCCCCTCATTAGGGGGATCAGTGGGTGTACACGGATTGCTAGGAGTTTTGTAACTCATGATGATGCATGATTTGTACTACAGCAGGGACTAAGTTTCTTAACAACACTTGTTTAATTAGAAATTTTGATGTTATGAAAAGTTAAAATGATGATACCATTTCTTGGGCTTTCGATGCCTCGACTTGCCCTAAAAATTAAAGTTAAAATAAAGAACTAAAAATTTCATATAGATGGCTTTCGATGCCTCAACCTGCCCTTTAGAGAGTGATCAAAGCAAATATTAGACCTCATTATTATGACTCCCACTCTCTAGCAGTCAGACGTGATAAATAAAGAAGTTGCCATCTCTCAACGAATATAATCTTAGACAGAATGTATGTACATATCATCTTCGTTGCCATGGAAGATAACACCTCTTAGACAAATATTTATGGATTGGTCTTTTCTAGTTACCTTGAAAGTGAAGCAAAGTGGTGTGGAAACTCATTTTGAAATAAATTGAAAAATACATTGAATAGAAATTGTGTTATTGAATAGAAATTGTGTAGCTCAAAGAGAGAACATGCATGTATACAAACGTGTCCATACACGCACATTGACAAGCGTTCTCTCTTATTGTCATCATTAGATTATTATGTTATAAACAAAAACATTAGATTATTATGTTTTAAACAAAAACACTACAAAACAAATACTACAAAAACCCTAGAACTCTATATCTAAAAGATCACTCATGATATATTAATAATTATCACTTGTCATCTTAATTTATTAATTCCTTAATCTCCATCAATAATTAAAATGTAAAACAATATAATATTAAGTAATATAATATACTTAAAACCTAAAAAACTTCAAATTATTTATATCTATTAAAAACTTTAATTATTTATATTATTCACTATTAGAAGTCACGTTTAAATTTATTAATAATTAATTTTGTATTTAATTAGCTCCGAATTAGGGTTACATTTAGTCGACCTAGTTATCCTATTTACTGTCCTGCATATACACTATTAATGACTAAGATCAACTAGCTCTCTAATTGACGATTAGTCCTGATGATGAATCTCGATCCGGATTCGAAACGTCGATGACAAAATGACACCAAGTGTGGATTCTCCGGCAAATGATTTTGAAATTCCTCACCACAGAAATCTGAAAACAGTAATTCAATTATTTTTTTTTTTATTATTATCTATTATCATATCTAAGTTTTAAAAAAAAATAGTATCATAATACTTATTATCTTTTTAAATACTTTTTAATTTTAAATTACTCAATTTCAATTTTTTTTAATATGATCATATTTAATTTAATAAAGTTTTAATAACATAATATTTATTATCAATTAAATGAATATAAAATACTTTTGATTTTAAATCATTCAATTTTAAAACATTTTACTTATTATTATTTGAATTTTTTCACATTTTTAATTAAGAATATTTTTTCTAATTATTATTTTGAATCCATATTTTTTTAATAATATAATTGGTTTTACTTATTATTATTTTTAATCCATTTTTTTTAATAATATGATTGGTTTTATTTATTATTATTTTTATTCTATAAATTTTTTAATAAAACATTTTGCTCAGAAATTTCCATTATGTTAATCCCTTTATCTTTAAAAATATGAGAGTGATTGAACAATGTTAATCTAAGTGTTCTTGACATCTTAGATGGGCAAGCTCAACTTCAAATCTAAAATCTAAAGTAAAAACTCAAATGGAAATAACTGGCTCTTTACATTACTTTATGTTTACGACTTGATTATCATAAAATCAGAAAACGCTAAACTTTGTATTTACTTACTAACATTATATAAACTTGTGTTTATATTTTAAACATTATTACATTAATTAACTAAATGTGTTGGTAAATATCAAACTAAAAGAAGAATCCATCGACCAATATCCAAGTGACATATACATATGTGCGAAGCATGCGCTATATAATCTTTTTGATTGAGCGATAAAAAGAGGGAGAAGGCATGAGATATTGTGATCATCTCCTCTTTAGTCTAACTAAACATTTAATCAATAATTGAACTAGTGGAACATGTAGATCGTAAAAATTTCCTTGGGCCATCCACATAGTGACACAAAATGAGACAAATATATGTAATTACAGTTGGTATTAAAATCTCACTCAAAATATTGGTAATCAAATCCTTTCGCAATCATGTGAAGTGCATCCCATGCCAAACATGTATTTGAAACATTTCACAGAGACATATACTTCCTAACTAATATTTGGAAGATCAATTATAAAATTTAAATTTATAATTGTCCACTTCACCTTATAACAATCATGTACGAGTCTTTAAAATTCTGAAACATGCAAAATTATAATTCATATCTCCTATACCATGATTGCATTGGATCCATTTCTTTATGCTTGTGATTTGAAGGAGATTTTTCCCAATCCATAACCTAGGAAGAAGATTGATTGTTGTAACTTTATACCTTGAGTATAATAGATAATTGAGTTTTATATAGTGTTAATGTTGTCTTCATAATTTGTGTATCATATGTGAAAATGAATATCCTAGTGGTTGTATTGCAATAATTTGAAGAGCATTTATCTTATTTATAACTTAGAAAAGGAATTAATTATTGTATCTTTACATTCTCATTGTTGATAGGAATATAATAGTAATAGGTTTGTATTTATGAGTGCTTACCCTAATTGAATCAATTAGGGAAGATATTTCATTATATTTAATTTGTATGGTTTGCATTTCAAAATAGTGAATGTAGGAATAATTCAAAAGTATTGTGATTACAAGATTATAGTGAAATGTCTTCAATTATCTCTTAGGGTCTTGATATGAGAATGTTTAGAAAGATAATTTTAGTAATGTAACCTTCCATCCTAATTTTGATGAAACTCTTCTTAATCACGTGTTGCATTTTTGTTTTAAACGAGTTTATAGAATTGTCTTGATTTCCAACCTAGGGGAAACATCTCACTCTAAAATTGGTGTATTCATTTAGTAGAAAAAACTTCGACTACAATTGAATAAAAAAATTACATGGAGATGCATTCATATATTAGTCTTTCATAATTGTGAGAAATTATTACATTATTGTAGGGTTCAAGCAATTGAAGTAGATAAAACATGAATTTGATATCATTACTTTCAGAGAAATTGTTAAGATCAAAGAGTTGAAAGAGAGAGTTTGAAAAGAAGAGTTCCTACAACAAGAATGGTTTGTCTCTTGTGATTATAGAATAGTTCATTTTATATTCTTATACTTCAAATGAGAGGAACCTAAATAATACTTTGTTTATGTGAGTTGTATCATTTAATTCCAAATCTTCACCATAAGACCTAGTAGATTATTGAGTTTGACTTTACACTTTTAAAAATATAATTGAATCTAGAAAGAAGTAATAATTTAATTGTAGATTGCCTCTAGTGGGAAAAATGATCTAGTTTAAGTTAATCAATCAACCCTTGAAATAAGGAAATATAGGTACTACCACTGTATAAGTTCAGAATTAATTATTGAAATGACCATGTCTATTGTGTTCAGATTTTGTGAAGATGAATATTAGATCATGATCTATATCTTGGTTGTAAAGAGTTAAGTAGAATTTCTTTATAAATAATGAGAGCACTTTGATTCCACAAACATCAATTATTATATTGTATTAAAAAGAAAAACATATATTCTTAATTTATAGGATAAATTTGATTACTTGTCTTAGTATCTTAGAGGGCACTACAATAACCAATCCATGGATAACATCAGATAAAATATCCAAAGCACTAGATTATGAGATATTTTTAAGGATCTTCCAGAAAATGAATTTAACCAATATGTGTGAGATATCCCTATATAGACAAAATTAGCAAGTTTATGATACAAATGCTTGGTCAATTTATATGTGATGACTTATTTATGTATTTTGTAATTTTTTATAGACAAAATTATAGTGTTGATATTTTAAGTTCTAGTGTGTGCATGTGTGTGATATATTGTTTATGTATTGTGTATCCTTCATCAATTTAAGTTTACTTATATTTTATAAAATGGTGGTTTGGTGTGCCGTTACTATAATTTTTTGTTTATTTCTAATGAGATATTAAATTATTAAATTTCTATTTTATTTTTTGTGAATGAATTTAAATTATCTCTTGATGTTTATAACTATTAAAATGAGTGATTTGAAAGGTTATCATTAACATAAAATTATTTTGTTTTCTTGAATTGAAACATTGTAATGATATTCTTCGATTGCCATTTAACTCATTTTGCAAAAATCCATTTCTATATAAATAGAAAAGATTAACAATAGAAAGAAATTTGTTTTTTTTTTTAAAATACATTCCAAAATCATGTTTTGATGTCATTAATTAATGAAGTGGAAATATTTGATGTCATATATGTGCCAATAGTGCACATGAGAGTTAATATCAATCAAAATATCTTGTTAATATTTGAAATGGAAATATGTTGTTGATATTTGAAATGGAAAGAGGCTCTCATAAATAAACCAAGTTGTATTATTCAAGGGAAATTGGATTGAGAGTTTGGTGACATGTCTTATTTTTTAGACTTTTTCAATGAAAATAATCATAACTTGTTTAAAATATTATGATGTCGTAATATGGAATTACTATTTGTTGAAAATTACATTCAACAAGTAGTAACTTGCAAAATTTGCTATTGGTATAGGGCAATTTGAATTCACATGGAGAAGGTTTCATTTTCATTTACAAACAATAATTAAAACAAAAAGTATTATACAATTTCCTAAAAAAAAAAATTAAATGGTGTGTGATTCTAATATGGAAATAAAAAAAATGAATAAAATGTATTGCTAATATATGCATCAAAACCTTCTCAATATATTGAATATCAATGAAACCATGTCTTTATACAACAATCCTACACAAGATGGGAGAAGAAAGATACTTACATAATGCAAGTTCTATTCCCTTTTCTTAATAAACTTTATCATATTGAAGAGAAATGTGACTACAATTGAATGCTCATTAGAACATTGACTTCATTGTAGTATATGAGGATAAAAAGTTAAGAAATAAATTCACATGAGATTGCAATTTTTAATACTACTTGGACACATTTTTGGTGAATCGATGTGTATGATTTTAGATCTTTTTAATAAATGGGAATTGAAATTGATATTAATATGCATTTTTTTTGGTATTGAAATTGATATTAATATGCATTTTTTTTTGGTATTACTTTGAGTTGATCTTTTTGCACGAAGACATATGGTTTACCAATACATAACTTTTTGTAAATTTGATTTCTTAAATCAATTATCTTTTATTCGAATCATCTCATCATATTACTATAAAGGCACACTTTTATGTGATTATATGCATTAATATGTGTGAATAAAATGTGATTATAATCATTTGAAATATAACTCTATTTAAATAAAGATGAATTTCTTATTAAAAGAATTTAGAATTACTTGATAATAAGTGTTAAGTATTCAAACCGATTGGAGATGGATCATAGATGAATGACTTTGAATTTTTTACTATCAAACATAAAATAAAGATGAATTTCATACAAAAACACCCTTAGAATTACTTGATAATGAGTACTAATTGAATTTTCCATACTACTTGGAGATGAGTCATAGATGAATGACTTTGAACTTTTTTACTGTCAAGCATTTTTTTCCTTGGAAAAAAATCATATTTTTTATTAGTAGAATAAAAGGAGTATATTTTAAATATGCTTGTATAACATTCCACTACAAGTCTTATGTATAAAAAAATAGCATTTTCCTAATATCCATGGACAAAATGCATTTACCATATCTATCCAAGATCCCTAGTATTGCTCATCATAAAGATATATCAAAGAAATAAACAAACTATGTAAACATATGTTTACCTATCTCACCCCAACCATTAGAAAAAGGATTTGAACATGATATCGCTTGTTCTCCTCAACTAATAACTGTCATTAAATCCTACATTTCATAATGGAGTTATAATAAGTTTTAGAAAAGTTTTACTAGCAAATTAATTGAAAATTGGTACATCTTACAACACTTTGTGTGATTTTTTTTGTTTTTTAAACCTAGACTGTGGAATATTTGTAATTAAATGTGGAAAAAAATGGAAAGATATTGTTGATAATAAAGGCCTGATGTTTCAAAAAAACTTCCATTGACATCATTTGATTCCCCTATCATTTCACCCTTTCATTCCCATACCTACCATAGATACATAAATACTAACATGACATGTATAAAGCTTATAAAATAAATTCAAAACAAATATGGATTTATAGAACATTTAAGGGATTTGTTAAACAGATTTTCCTCCCGATAGATAGTACACTGGTCCTTTTCTTTCTATTTCTTGAGTTGTTGTCCAAAATCTCCTTTATTAGCTTTCTCTTATGTCTGACATGAATTTCGTTGAGTCGTTTAGTCTGAGGTGTAATCTTTGCTTGTGTATTGAGTGGAGTGCTTTATAATGTAACAAATCATTTCAATTTCTATGATGTTTCCCCTTGTACTTCAATAATGATCATTATCTTATTGTATTGTTATTGCTATTGCATTTCCAAATTGTGAATAATTTCTAAGAAAGTTCTGAGTGAGATGCCATTAATTTGTAAGATCTCTTCATGTGTCTTCAAATCCCTATGGATACCTTTGAGGTCTCAAGAATCCATGTTGTTCCATAACCAAAAAATAAAACTTTGTTTCCTATAGGGAACTTGGCAAAAGAGCTTGTCCAAAGAAAGACCCAATGGATACCTTTGAGGTCTCATGAATCCATGTTGTTCCATAACCAAAAAATAAAACTCTGTTTCCTATAGGGAACTTGGCAAAAGAGATTGTCCAAAGAAAGACCCAATGCACTCTTATGCAAGATGACAAGAACTACGAGAAACATAGACACTAATTCCAAACTATTTCTTCAAGGCAAGAGACTAGGCTTTGAGTAGAAGTTCTAAAATTCACTAGGGAAACATATTCACATTCAATCCAGAAAAAATCCACTAACATCTCACATACCGGTTCTCCATGCACAAATAACCACTTGTTGATGTTTTTAGCATTATAAAAGTATTTATGCACTGGTCTAAGTGTATAGATGTGTGGAAATTGTCCAAATCCTTCTACCTTGAGACTTTACTTTAATTAAAGGAATTATTAAAGTAAATTTATTTTATTAGAGAGTTGAGTTTTATTTAAAGAAATGTTTTAATTAGCATTAGTGAATTAAATAATAGCCATTGATCTCAAGTGAGGTGAGAATTAATCTCAATCGTTAATCACTTTGGAGATAAGGGTTAAGCCATAACTCAATCTTATAAAACCAAGGCTAGGGTGAAGGAGCAAGACACTCGATACATTGATATAGAGTAGAGAAATAATTTTTCTTAGAGGATTGGATGACGAAGGAATGTGATTCAAAGAGATATTGGATAGGTAGAGAAGGAATCACATCTAGAGATCGAGTTAGAGAGAAGACAAAACAGGGGCACTCACAAGTGGGTTTGATATGATTGGAGCCGCAGTAGTGGGGTTGTGTTGTACAAAATTCTACATGGTATTTGAGTTTATGTATGCGTGTTTCAGTGGAGACAAGAGTGTATACATGGTTTTTATTAAGAAAAGGCATGTGCATATCGAAAAGCATGAAATACTGAGTTTCTACATCAGATTATGAGTTGCTAGGGTTTGTAGGTACTTTTTATAGTTTGTTGTATTTCTCTGTGGGCCATTTTCCCAGGTACGAGAGTTGTAAGATTTGAAGTTATTTGAATAATAAGTCGAGTTGATGGGAATAATATCTTTGTGTATTGTGGATGATATTTTTTAGTTTCCAGTATTGCTTCGACTTTCTTTATTTGAGTTGAATATTCCAGCAGTGTATTTTGTTTTCTGAGTTGCTAATTTTATTTACAGCAAGATAATCACTAGACAAAAAGATACCTACGTGCTAGAGTAAGGGGATTTCAACATGGTATCAGAGCAATAGCTCTGATAGGAAGCCAGATCTCATATCCATATCACATGATAGAAAATTTATCAGATATGCAAGGAGGTCTTAGAAGATCCATAACCAAAAGTCATAAATCAAGGGTTTGATTTCAGGGAAACAATAGTACTGAAGCAGAACTAGGGTTTTGCAGTCATATGAAGTTGTACAAATGTCGCAGAAGGAATAGTCGCATACATACGTGGGTTTATTTGGATAAGTTCACATATACATGAGTTGTAGTAAAAAAAGGTGTGTACATACAAGGGTTCCAATGGTGACATGCACATATATGGTCGTATAGGTCAATATAGGGGCAATTTCAGCAGCAATTTATTTCCTAAGAATTTTATAAGGTCTAAGGGATGGCATCAACAAGTATGAGAGTTGAATATATATTGGATGGAGCATCCAACTTCCTATCTTGGAAATAAAGAGTTACTTTGGCATTGAAGGAGTATGACCTTTGGGAGTTAGTGGACAAAGTAGTTTTTCCACCAATAGATCTGACAGCTTTGGTGGCTCATGAGAAGAAGGAGATCAAGGATAAGAGGGTCATATTGGATTCAGTGAAGGATCATATAATTCCTCACTTATATGAGAAGAATATGTCTAAGGAGATGTTTGATTCCATGGTATTAGCATTCAAGAGATTAATATGAATAGGAAGATGTTCTTAAGAAATAGACTCAGATCTGTGCATATGTCTAGATCTGACAATGTTACCATCTATTTCATGCAGATCACTTAGGTATGTGATAAAATTGTAGGCATAGGGGATAAAATGGATGATGTAGGTCTCGTGAATGTGGCATTGAATGGTCTTCCCAAGTCTTGGGAACCATTTGTCAAGGGAGTCTATGATCGGGAAAAACTACTAGAATGGGAAAGGCTTTGGGATGATTGCATCTAGGAAGAGACTCGATAGGATTCCAAAAGAAACAAGCATGGAAGTAGTGATGAGAACTTGGCCCTTGTCAATAAGACAAGGATGGGAAAAGGAAAGAGTTCTAGCAAGAATGGTAATAGTGATGGAGGATCATCACATCCAGGGAAGAAGAAGGACTTGAGTAAAATAAAGTGATGCTCATGTCATAATAATGGAAATTATGCATCTCAATGTCTGGAGAAGAAGAAGGGAAAAGGAAATACGTAGAAAACAACATCAGTAGAGATACAACTAGATGAGTTTTCAAGAAAATTTGAGAAGGATTTCTCACTAGTTTCTTTCCTTTCTACCAACACAACTACCAACAATGTGTGGTACTTGGTCAATGGTGCATCTCATCATATGATAGAAGCACGAGAGATATTTATCATTCTGATAGAGAGGGACTCATATGTTCATGTGGAGCTTGGTGATGATGCCAAGTATGAAGTGAAGGGAGAGGGAACAATTTTCTTATAGGTTGAGTCAACACGTTCATTTGATTCCCATGATGTGCTTTACGTACAAGAACTGAAGAATAATTTTCTCTCAATATCAACTATGGAGGAAATGGGTTTTGTCATCACTTTTTAGAAAGGGAAAGTACTCATACATCTAGAGAAATATAGCTTGGACACACCAATGGTCATTGGGGTTAGAGAGGGAACTTTATACAGTTTGTAGGTAAATATTGGCATGTTCAAGTTTTGGTACATGACAATGAAAACCTATGTGAGAAATCGAATAGGAGGTTGGGACACCTACACTATAAGGCATTGTTGATTCTGAGGGGGGCAGTTATTAGTCTTACAGAGTTCAATATTTAGTAGTAGGAGTATGCAGTGGGTGTGCACTTGGCAAGAATGCCAAGGCTTCTTTTCCAAGTAGCAAGAGTAGCTCCAAGGGGATCTTGGATATTATCCATTCAGATGTTAATGGGTCGATGTTAATAGAATCAGTGCAGGGAGAATCATACTATGTGACGTTTATTGATGAATTTTCCAGGAAAACTAGATCTTCTTTATGAAGACAAGGGATGAGGTCTTCAGTTGGTTTTAGGAGTTTAGGGCTTAGATGGAGAACCAGACAATAAATAATATTAAGGTATTGAGGTCATATAATGGGAGAGATTACACCTCCAATGACTCCAACGATTTATGCAAGGAGGCAGGGACCAAAAGGGAGATGAAAACCTCATACAACCCTCAAGATAACAGGGTTGTGAAGAGAAATAACTGGTCCATCATCAGTTCTACCAAGGCTATGATACATGACCAAGAGTTTCCTATGTTTCTTTTGGTAGAGGTTTGTAGCACGATAGTATATGTGTTAAAAAAGAGTCCTCAAAGGATATTTTGGGACAAGACTCCATATGAGGCATTCTTAGGAGTGAATCTAGAGATAGGAAATTTGAGGATCTTTGGTTGTCCAGTCTACATCCATGTGCCTATGGAGAAGAGGACAAAATTGGAGCCTTCAAGACAAAAGGTTATATTTGTGGGGTACAATGAGACCTCAAAGGCTTACAAAATCTTCATTTCAGTGCAGCAGAAGATAGTTGTGAGCAGAGATGTTAAGTTCGAGGAGAACTTGGCATCTAGGAGATCTTAGGAGTCATCAATAGTGATAGAGGATGAGAAGTAACAAGCTTCGAAGGATGAGAAATAGTCATATGTGAGTCAAAATTTATGCAAGGAGGAGGAGTTATCCCCTTACAGTTCTTTCAGGAGACCTAGGTGGCTATTACAAACATTGAGGGATGTTGGTGAGGCTCCTAGGAGTGCAGTCAGAGAGAGTGGGCCTCTGAGGAAGTTTTCAAACTATATGGCACTTATGAGTAGAATCATTGATGCTGAGCCTTCTAGTTTTGAAGAAGCGACAAATCAACAGGTAGAGGAGTACACCTCTATTATGAGGAGTGATGATTGGGACATAGTGCCAGGACTAGAGGGGATGCCAATTGTGAGTTCTAGGTGTATCTACAAGATCACACATGTTGCATATGGTAGCATCAATACTTTCAAGGTGAGGTTCATGGCGAGAGGGTTCTCCTAGAAAGAGGGAGTGTACTATGAGAAGACATTTTCTCTAGTCACGAGGTATGCTTCCATTCAAGTTTTTGTTTCTATTGCTTCAGTTATGAGGTGGAGGATTCATCATATGGATGTGAAGACAAATTTCCTCAACGGGATCATTGAGGAGGAAGTATACATAGAGAAACCCTAGGTCTTTGTGTTACAAGGAAAATCTATCTATGGCAAGGGGTAAACTACAAAAGACAGAATGAAACACATAAATCAACTTGAATCCCAAGTATGTTGTATAAATGAAATGCTAACAAGACAAGGCTAACATCCTACCTCATCTAGACGTGCAATGAAGACCATCGTTGAGCACGTAACCCAAATATTATACTTACAACTTGTCCTCAACAACCAAGATACACAAGCATATGGTGATAATATATAATGTTAGCATATAGATTAGCATAATCCATTAACATACACGACAAATATGCTCATGGAATAATAATTCAAATATTTTCAAGATATCAATTGGATGAGAAAAGAGTATTTCTATTAAAATAATAATCATAAGTACATAGGTGACAAACTCCTGCAATGACACATATCAAAACCGAGAAACTAAGTCCCTCCAGCCGGGCCTCCACCACTTCAATCCTCCACCAAAGTAAGACTCATATAAAGGAATCAATGAGGTTCTCCATCACAAAGAAGGAATATCTTGGGGGCTAAATAAGGAGTTTAGACTTTCAAGGACAACGGGATGCAGACTCAACATGAAGTGAAATTTCTCCAGAGTGTCTTTTCTCTCAAAGTTGAATTATTGAATCCCCCATAAGGCTTGGATATGGATGAATTTATATCCTTCAAATGGAATTGAAGGGTCGATCCAGAGTGTTTCCAATATATGGAAGGTCAAGGATCATGGATCTCATGACATGGCATGGAAACCCGACATAATTTTTAATTTTGAGCAACAAACCCGATGTGCACGAACTGTAGTGGAGCAACATGTGTATATGCTTGTTGTATAACTAATAGGACGAGTATATTTGGAAAAATATGTCTTTTTGGCTCTGGAATGCACAAAAAGGGAACTTCAAGACTGGATAGGGAAATGGAAGGCCATCCAAGCAAGTTTCATGGAGTGAGGCAAAATTTGTTATAACACTTTAAGGTACATGGGAGGGAGTCTCATGTGTGTAGGATTAAGAAATCCTTGTATGGACTCAAATAGGAACCTAGGGTATGGTATTCTAGGATTGGCATATACTTGCAAAGTATGGGATTTACCAAGAGTGAGGTGAATCCTAAATTGTACTTCATACTTGTTGGGGTGGATCCACTTATCATGGTTCTATACATTGATGATTTTTTTCTCATAGGTGCAAAGGAGCTTATTGCAAGGTGCAAGGAAGATTGATCTACTAATTTCAAGATGGAGGAAATTGGATTGATACATTATTTATTGGGGTTATAGGTATGGTAGATATTGGGAGAGATATTCCTTGATCAAGGGAAGTATGCAGTAGAGATCTTGAGGAGATTCAGGATGGAGGAATTTAGATCGATGGCTACACCTATGGTTACCAATATGAAGAAGGTTATCAGTTCAAATTCAGAGTTGGTGGATCCCAAGATATACATGAAGCCGATAGGGTCCTTGATGTATTTGGTCAACACCAGGCTAGATATATGTTTTGTTGTGAACAACTTGAGTCAGTTCATGGTGGAGCCGAGGAAAGTGCATTGGATATAAGTGGAGAATGTTCTCAGGTAGTGGAGAGGTATTGTGGAGTATGGATTGAGGTATCTTGGATTGAGACTCAGATTGGGAAGGGAGTGAAGTAGACAGAAAGAGAACCTCGAGGTGCTACTTCAACTTTGGATCATTAGTGATTACATGGCTCAATAGGAAGCATACTTATATAACACTCAATTTAGCATAGGCATATCACATGCCAGTGAGTATGGCTAGTTGTGAAGCCATTTGAATTTCAAATTGCTTATAGGTTTATTTGATCGAGAGTTGGAGAATACGATGATATACTATGATAATCAAAGTTGTATCAAAATATCGAAGAATCTCGTATTCCATGATAGGTCCAAGCATATAGATATCATATATCACTTCATTCGGGATGGAATCTAGAAGGGAGTAGTGAAGCTTCAGTTATTTTCACATATGAGCAGGTTGCATATATTTTGACCAAACCCTTGGTTAAATGGAAGCTTGTGTTCTTCAAAAACAAACTTGGAGTAGTGTAGAATACTTTCTTTGCTAAGAGGGAGTGTTGATGTTTGTAGCATCGGATAGGTATTACCACATAGGTCTAAGTGTCTAGATGTGTGGAAATCGTCCAAATCCTTCTACCTTGAGAATTTACTTTAATTAAAGGAATTATTAAAGTAAAGTGATTTTATTAGAGAGTTGAGTTTTATTTTAAAAAATGCTTTAATTAAAATTACTGGATTAAATAATATCCATTGATCTCAAGTGAGGTGAGAAGTAATCTCAACTGTCAATCACTTTGGAGATTAGGGTTAGGTCATAACTCAATCTTATAAAAGAAAGGCTAGGGTGAAGGAATAAGACACTTGATACATTGATAAAGAGTAGAGAAGGACTTTTACTTAGAGGATTGGATCACGAAGGACTACGATTCAAGGAGATATTTGATAGGTGTAGAAGGACTTCCATCTAGAGATCAAGTCAAGGAAAAGACAAAATAGGGGTAGTCACAAGTCGGTTTCATCTGATTGGATCCACAACAACAAGGTCACATCATAAGGAATTTTGTACAATCTTTGAGTGCATGTATGTGGATTTCAATGGAGACAAGCGCGTATACGCGGGTTTTCTTAAGGAAAGGTGTTTACATCTTGGGAAATGTGAAATGCCAAGGTCATATAGTAGATTGTGAGTTTCTAGGGTTTTTAGGTACTATTCATAGTTTTATGTATTTCTGTGTGGGCCATTTTCCCGGGTATGGGAGACCTTGTAAGCTTTGAAGTTATTTCAATGATAAGCTTAGTTGATGGTAAGAATATCTTTGTGTATTGTGGATGATATTTTTTGGTTTCTCGTATTAATTCCACTATCTTTAATTGAGTTGAATATTCCATTAGTGTATTATGTTTTGTGAGCTGCTAATTTGCTTTACAACAAGGAAATCACTAGATAACAAGATACCTAGGTGATGGAGTAAGTGGGTTTCAACACCAATAAATCATAATAGTAAAGGACAACTGTAGGTAGATTAACAAGACAAAATACCCATAAAGAGGCATAGATAGAAGGTCAAAAGGAGGGGATGAGGAGAATTTTCCTAGGCTCCTCCTCCCACAGAATAGGCTAGCACCAAATTGATAAAACTGAACAAGATTGAGAGAAGACAAATATTAAACTCCAAGAGGGGAAAATATAGGAGATTCTAGAACTTACCCAAAACACATAATGTTGAAGATTTGAGAGAAAATGGGCATGTCCCTTCCATTCCACTAGCCTATTCCTTTGATTGCAAACTAGAAAGAGGGAGCCCAACATTTCAGGAGACCCCTTGGCATCTAGAAACTTCCAAATTGAATTTGGATTTATCCCACTATTATAGAATAGAATAAATGTGGAGGGTATATAGTTTCAATGCTTCATTACCCTTCTTGTGATGGTCCAAGTGAGTTGTGATCTTGGAATTATACCCCGCTCACTTGGTTCTTTCCTTCCTTTAGAACTTACTTTTTGGTCTAGTAACATCATGCCTAGTGTATTAAATCTTGAATGATTTTCTTAGGGGATGAAAGAGAGACTTACACCCCCATTTTTTCTCAAATTTCCGTGCAACGTGACAAATGCTTGTTTTTCCAGACTATTTTCCTTGCCATTATTTTCTTGTAAGACATCAAAAAAGGAAATTTCGATAAGCTTTTGAGTAAGTTTTGTAATTCTAGAGAGGACCAAAGCTAGCTAGAAGTCTTTCAGAGGTTCCTTGTGTGTTAAATAATTAATGATAATCCTTGAGTCTCCGATGACAAATTCTCTTATCCCCAAGATAATGGCAATGAAAATCCTTATAAAAGAGCATAAGCCTCCACTTGTTTGTTTGTTGTAATTCCCAACTCCCAAGTGTAGGTGGATTCTTATTTTCCCTCAAGGTCATAGATAATCCCTCCTTATCCTTCCACCCCTCCCTTTGCATGAAATTTTTAATCATAAAATCGTTAGGCATTTGATTTCTGGGTCTATAACTTTTTATGAATTTTGTGGAGAAAAAAGAGTTTGACAAAAAAAATTAAGAACATGCAGAAATTCCTAGAAATATAGTCTATGAAGAACCACATCAATCATATCCTCTAGTGTATTTACTTAATTTTGATCCATGCACTCCTCATTCTCAAGGGTGGATAAAATTTGGGTTTCTATTGCACCATGTTCTAGTTCTAGGACATCAGGATTTAGGATGTCATTTTTACTCTTTTAGGATGATTGACCACTAAGAGATAGGCTCTGAGAGAAGCTTGAATGCACCATGGGAAGGGGGGAAATGACTTTAGAAGGAATTCCCAAATGAGTGACAATTCTTCCTATCATCTATTGTAGAGATGCTACCTAGACATTGAGTTCTTCATGCTTGCTTTGATGGATTTTCATAAATGCATCTACTTCTATATGCACTGCAAGAATTGCTAGGATGTTCCTGGCAGAGTCCACTCCACACTTTCCCCATGCACCATTATCCTTCTATATCTATTTGGAGAACTTCTTCTTGCACTTATTCCATATTTCCATCTGATTTATTATGTTTCATTGGGGTTCTACAATATCTTTATAACACCTTTTCAAACCCCTCTTTACGTCCTCAAGCTCTCACAACACACAACAACCACTTCGGTGGCGGTAATGCATTATTATCTAAATTAATAAAACCAAAACCAAATATAAGAACACACCTAGAACCAGAGCTAGAACAAAATATAATACCATAGAAAAAAACATAAACACAGTTACTACCAAAACCATGTATAAAGTGCCACCAAAATTTGCATCAAAGAATACTAAATTCTCCAGGTGGACCTTAGACTAGTGTAGACCCATATCCAACGCTCTCCATTCCCATATGAGGATCCCATGCTTTATATCAAAATATAGAAACTTTAACCTAGAGTTGGACAACACATGACATGCTCCAAAATTCGACTAGGGGCAATGCCTTACCAAACACTTGAACTTGAATGGAGGATCTTGATTTGCAAAGAGGTCTATAAATATTTCCAACTCATATTGCCAATTAAACCCACATTATTCCCACATTGTAGCCATCATACCCTTCAATAAATCTCGTGTTGGAGTAACAAGGGAAGAATTAAGGTATGAGTGTTGGTGCTTTAACTCTCCATCCCATCAATTGTGCATGTTGAGGCATGCATGCATTCAAGAGGTTATCGCCATAAAAACCATACATGTCATGGGAGGGGGGAAGTGGCCAATTTCCTTATTTAAAAAACACCACCACTCTTCCATTTTGAAGGCCTTATTATCTTAGTCATATGCATGATAGTTAGGGGCATAAATAAAAAATAATCTTTATTTTATATTATGGTGATTTCCTTCTATTTTTTCCATCTTGTATTGTCTATGAAACATAATTTGATAATAGCAATCCTCCTACTGCTTTAATCACCCCAAATATAGATATAGAACTTCTTGTACTACCACATGCAAATATTTGTGCAAGTTCATTGGATTATCCCTATATAATATATCTCAATGTATCACCACTCTTAAGATTTGGCAGATTAGATATTTTCATAGGCTTGTCATGATTTATGGCCTACTTATCTAATTCTAAGACAATATTTCCTTTTGGATGCTTGAATATTAAAGGTTTACTTGGAGTAAAAAAAATAATTCATTGAGGAAATAGTTCCTTGGATTAACTTTTCAAATTTAATGGAACATATTAAATATTTAAAAAACACTCAATGTTCATGAAATCCTTGTAATAGAAAATTTCCAAATTTATTGAAATACGTGTTACAACATAGAGGAGCATATTGTGCCCTTAAGTGACTCTAGGTCAAAGGTAAAACAACTCACCCTGGTCATTCTTTGTGTCAGCCACTTTCATTTATACATGATGCATTGTGTAATATGTCATAACATTTATGGGGATAGTATTGATTTTTTTGTTAATTTGGTTCGATTGTTTCTTTCTTCTTTTCAATAATTACAAATCATCTATTTAAGAGTGAGATCAATATGAAAAAATCACTATTTTTCTTTGTTGTTAGACATTTAACTAGTACCATGTGGATAAGTGTTTGGTTAAATATTTTTGGTGAAACACACTAATCTACATTACATTGATGAATTTGTCAAAAATGTGGATGTTATTCAAATGTAAGAAGCATGTATTGAATTTTCTCACAATGTTTTTTTTCGGAAGAAAAAAAAAAAAAATTCTATAAAATTATGAAACCACAAAATTATATAAGAAAAAAAAAACCATGTAACTTTTCAAAACAAAAATAGAATATTTAATGAGAGCTTTTAAGTAGATAAAGAATCTAGAACTTGTACTACATACTCCATTTCATTGATTTTCTTAAAATAATTTTTTTATTTTTAACATTTCTTGCTACTTTTATGATAACCAAACCAAGCCTTGTGACCTTCTTGAGTGAGTGCAATAATCTAAGGTCTCTATTCCAATTTCACAATTTGAAAGATAAATAATGGTCGGATGTTTTGTAGAAATCAGTGGAATACAACAATGCTTAGCTTCAAACTTTCATTGCGGTCAATGTATGACAACTTTTCTCTCCATCACACCGTGTGTGAAGCGTGCATTTTTATAACTCATAGATGGAGTATATACAATGTCTTGAATGTCCACTCCAATTACATAAAAGTTATAAGTGAATATCATTTTTATAGTGAGAAGTATTAATATTTTATTTTTAAGAATTATTTTATAATTTCTTAAAATAAATCAAATCAAAAATTTGGATTACTATTTCATTATGGTTAATCTAAATGGAAAAAATGTTATTTTGCAAATTGTTCTATCAAATAATAATAAAATTAATAATAATAAATTATTTATAACCAAAGTTTTTTATATTTTTGTTATCTTATTGGAAAAAATGTTATTTTGCAAATTGTTCTATCAAATAATAATAAATTATTTATAATAAAAAAAAATTATATTTTTGTTATCTCATATTTTTTTATTTATTATGAATATTAGACAATTTAATATGATAGAAGTAATATGCATCATATAACAATAATAAATGTTGTATAAGTTAGGATACATATTATTAAATCTAAATGCTTTTAAATTTAATAATGTATATCTTAACTTCTATAACATTATTACTCTACTACAAAATATATATTGCTTGTTGCTTAATATTAACTAATATTATTATTATTACCATAATACAACTTTGCACTTATTACATGTTAAAATGTTAATTGAAACCAAAGTTCATCCACCTAAACAAAATTTTATATAAACTCTTAAACTCTTATGTCTTTTTGTAAGGAATTATGAACCCCATGCTACATTGTACACAATTGATATATAAATCGAAATCTTTTCGATGTGCATTAATAATTAAAGATAAATTTTCACAAAAATATGTTAAAATGAGATAGTGTAATTATGAAAGATATTTTGGTGATTGTAAATGTTAATTTTCTTTATAATTCATTAGATCATAGGAGGTGTAGGACTAAACCATAATCCAAGACCTAACTGTGAGAAGGAAATACTACATTAGTTAATTGCAAAAGAGAAAAAGAGGAGAGAGAAAAATACAATCAATCTTCACACATAAGAAATAAGAAACCAACTCTAATCACAATGTATTAATCCTTGATAATGAATACAATATATAGGATTCTCCATTTGAGGAGTAATGCCCACTATGTTGGGATTTCCATGTGCATGCTCAAGAAAAAAAGTAACTTCTCTCAATAGCAACAATTAGCTAAAGTCAAAAGTTGTTGATAATAAGAAAATGTAAAAAATATAGGTGCAGACTTAGTGAGAAATCTACATGAAGTCAACATGCATTCCATAATAGAAAAAATCTCCTAAAATAATACTAGAGTCCAAGAATGGAACTAAAGTCCTAATTGAGTGAGAATTTACTAATTATGGAATGTCACTAAATAAGTGGAGTTAACTCCAAGTATTAGATGGATAATGTGCGCTTCCCTAGGAGGCTAATATTCTTAAGAAAGTGCACTCTATAGCCATGAAATAGGAATTATCTCCTAAAAATAGGAATTTTCCTAATGGTGGCTAAAAAATAGGAATTGGCCTAATGGTAGCTAAACAATAGGAATTTTCCTAATGGTGGTTTATGAGCCCATGGTTTTGGAAACCCATGGTATTACATATAGGAATTCACTGGCTAAAAACAGACCTTCTATAAATAGCAATCCTCCTAAATAGTAGGAAAAATGGAAAAAATAAGTATGTTACTAAATATGTACCCCAACACCCCCCCTGAAACACAACCAGGGTGTGCACAATGATGAGTCCCAACAATCTAAAGCCATCTTATGTACTCATGTACAAGTATAGATGGATAACAACT
>JASDQU010208889.1:12971-23826 GCA_032191745.1 Picea mariana | reverse complement strand
AGATGGTTCTTGTTCTTATTCTTATTTCTCTTCACAATCTATGTAGAATAATTTCTTCTCACCACACTTATGTCCCTTACTGTACTTGCTGTCACAATTAAAGCATAAACCTTTTTCTTTTCTTTCCTCCAATTTTTGAGGTGTCAAGCTTGTAGGTTGAGGTGTTATAAAAGAAGGATCATTTTTCTCTCTATAGATGTTAGGATTGGTCCTTCCAGTAGCCATATCCAGATTTTTACTTTCAACATTTCTTTCCACCTTAAATGCAATCTCCAATGATTTGGGTTCCCAAAGGGAAACCTCATGTTTAATGTTATCCTTTAAATTTCTTATGAATACATCAATCAAGTGCTCATCTGGAATATCGATTACCTTTATATTCAATCTTTGGAAGTTCTCAATGTTCTCAGTAACTGAACCCTTTTGCTTGAGATTTATAAATTGGCTAAAGAAGGTATTGCTCCTTGTATCCTCATAGTGTTCTATCATTTCTTCCGTGAAAATTGTCCAAGTGACGAGTGATTTGCGAGAAAAAATCCATTGATACCATACAAATTGATTAGGTTATAAATATAAAGAAGAAATTTGTACCCTTTGTGTATGTGGTACATTATGTAGATCAAAGAATTGCTCCATCTGAAGTATCCATGTGATTGGGTCCTTGCCATCAAACTTCCTCATATCGATCTTAGGAACGTGGTTGGTCTTCAACCCAAAGTTGGAGTTTCTCCATTTTTTATTCACCTTCCTTGTGTCCTCATCATGAATTTCATGGGATGCATTTTCACTTTTAGGTGTCTTCTCTGCTACAAAAGTTTTCAATACTTCCATGATCTCCTCTTTTAAACCATCCATCTTTGCCTCCAACTTAGCTTCCATCTCTTGTAGTTCATATTTTGTTACTATCTTCTTTTGTAAATCATTTATGTCCCTATGCATTTCTTCACCTTCATCAAGAATCCAAGTAGTATTTTCTGGAGGCTTATTTGGTGTAGAAGTTCCCTTTTTGGGTGGCATGTTGGCCAAGTATCACTTTTGAACCTTGATTTTGAGGTGGTTCTACTAGACAATATTTATTCTATTGTATCTCCCAAGTTTCGGCCCTTCTGGGTATGAAACTTTATTTTATGTAGTTCTTTGATATTTCTTCTCTGTAATTCCATAGGTCTGATCAAAATTGGATGTACCAAGTGGAATTTATGGTAACTTCCCCACAACTTGTCGATTTTTGGCTTTTCTAGGAGATCTCACTTGTATAGCATGCCCCACACAAAATAATTGATATAAAATTCTGAAACTTGTACCAAAAATACTACGAACTATCCACGATCCAATGAAACTAGTCCCACTCCATTTGTATACTCTAGGAAGAAGTTATGATTGTTTTACCTGGAACACCTTTTTGAGACTAGTCAATAGGACTAGTCAGATACCCTATCGTACACAAGGTGTATCTACAAATTTAAGATGACTCGGAAGCTTAATGTCTTACCATAGATGCCTTACTAATTTTTGTGAATATCCTATGGATTTTAGGGTCTGAAACGTTACAAAAGTGTTTTTATAGAGAAAATTCTGCAATGACTCAATTCATGATGATTATAGAACCCTATCTTGTACAAGTTGTATCTCTGAAATTATAATGCCTTAGGAGATGAAATTTGAACCCAACATACCTTGATCCGTCTAATAAATATTCTCCAATCCATTCCTTCTGAAACGTTGTAGAAAAAAAAGTTATAGAGAAAATTGCAAGTTGTCTTAGATGTAGCAGCGAAACCCCAAGACCTTGAGCTCTGATACCATATGTTAAGAACCAAATATCAATATAGAATAGAAAAACCTCAGAAAAAGTGGTCAATGCCTTGAAAAAGAGATAATTTCAGATAATAAGCCTCTTTGAGGGTGAAACCTCCTTTTACCCCACTTAAATTTTCAAGTACAAGATGATTCAAAATGAAAATGTCTCCTTGGTATATATAGGAGACTAGGAGGTATAATTACAACTAATGGCCTAAAGCTGCCATACATAAAATAAAATTACTAATATAATGTGCCCCAATTAAGGGGTAATGAGCCAATATTAGGGATTAACAAATTCACTACGAAATTCGTTGCAAAATTCGCTATGAACTGGCTAATAAAGTCAACACTTCAGGATTCACTGCCAATTCCTATTTTGATGGGTTTTGAGAGAATCAACGGTTACCAGGTGGCTAGTGGAGCTTAGCACAGATGATTGGAGGTCATTTGGAGCTAGTGTACACATGGAAATGAAAAAGATGTGCTCAAGGAACACCTCACTATGCAAATATTATGGTGTTAGGATGGTTACCAACATTTTCCCTTTTTTTTGCAGTTTGTTTTTTCCACTTGTACAAATATAATATTTTTAGTTTTAAGTTGGAGAATCCTATGTTAGAGGATCCAGCTTGAATTGTATTTTTTCACTCATTATTTAGAATATAAATGCAACATTAGAAGGGAATTTTTGGGTTTGAATGGTTGAGAATAGACTCTCTTATGTAATGTTTTGATCTAACAGAGCCATACTCTAGTTTTTATGTATGAGATCTGAGACATTTTTCCTAATAGAAGTCAACTTTATTTTCCATCATCTTACTTCTTTCTAACTATGATTTTCACATCATTGAATGATTCAATTGAAATATTATAGTTGTGTTACAATGTATGCTTGATTGTGATGTTGGCGTAATTGTTATTAGTGTTTTAAAGTTTAGATTAAAGAAGTTCTTGTGTTTGAGATTTTTCTTCACTTTTCTACTAGTAAGGCCTGATGCTAATAGTAGACCACTCATCCTTATCATTAAAATCTTCCATATACCCACACTTTTCTTTAAATCACATAACTAAATTTAGCCAAGACCTCACTTGCTTATGCATCTTGCCTTCAAATTTCTGTGTTTGAGCATTGTTGTGTTGAGTTTTATCCATTTGACACTATATCATAAATTTAACAATAAAAACCTATTTGATGGGTACTGGGCTTATCCTCTAGTAGTATGAGGGTGACTCCCAATGATAATAGCTTGAACATTGGATATTGGCACAAGTTGAAGGTCGTGTGACAACTATCTCCAACATCTTGCAAAGTTAAATTCATCACTCATATAAAGGTCGTCGGACTTCGATGTTCCCCCCATCGCTGATATAGCATGAATTTCAAATATTTTCATGATTCCTCGGTCATGTGACAAATATCTCCAATGTCTTTCAATGTTAAATTTGTTTCTCGCATAAAGGTCATCAGACTTCAACGTTCCCTGCGACATTTGTCATGATCCTCTCCAAGGTCTATGGGTTTCACTGCAATGTATCAAGTGTCACATGTCTAACTTTGAAAATGTCACTTTGTCAGTGTCTGGTGGCATCTCATGTGCAATGTCACTCGTCGCTTATGAAACTTCAATTGTGGGCTTAGACAGTGAAAGTAGACATGGCACGTGTCCACTAGAAATGTGGAACCAACGACGATATATAAAACATTGATATAACGAGGTCATGTGAAACAATGTTTGGGGAGAAGGATTTTTCTCATTCTCCTAACAATAAAAAGTGGCAATTTCTACGAAAATGTCGTCGGAAAATTACCCAAATGTTCTAGTGTTTCTTGCTGTGGAGGGGTGGATTTTTGGGTGTTGGTGGTTCCTATTGGGTCCATTACTAGTTGGTCCACTGTTGAACTTTCTCATCTTCTTGATTTTATATTAGGTCTCCTAGGGTGGGGTGTGTCTTTTCCCATGTTTATATTTTTTCTTACTATTAGCTATAAGCATCATCTAATGGTCTCTCTTTTTCCCTTGGTGGTTCAGGGGAAAGGTGGGTGTTGATTCTGTCCCTCTGCATATTTGGCTTGGTTCTCTCTTTAGGTTAATAGAGACCCCCTATCCTATTGTATTCACTCTTTTATCCCTGTGACTATTTGGGGTCATGTTTTCTCCCCTTTCCCGCCTGCTCTCTTAATTTTCATGGCTAAAAATGGGGCTTTGTCTTACGTAAGACAAAGCCCCATTTTTAGCCATGAAAATTAAGAGAGTGGGCAGGAAAGGGGAGAAAACATGACCCCATATATTCACAGGGATAGAAGAGTGAATACAATAGGATAGGGGGTCTCTATTAACCTAAAGAGAGAACCAATCCAAATATGCAGAGGGACAGAATCAACACCCACCTTTCCCCTAAACCACCAAGGGAAAAAGAGAGACCATTAGATGATGCTTATAGCTAATAGTAAGAAAAAATATAAGCATGGGCAAAGACACACCCCACCCTGGGAGACCCAATATAAAATCAAGCAGAGGAGGAATTTCAACAGTGGCCCAACTAGTAATGGACCCAATAGGAACCACCAATACTAAAAACTCCACCCCTCCACAGCAAGAAAAACAAGGAAACCAAACAAACCATGCTAGACAGGATGCTTCGAACCTCTTGTATAAAATCTCCATATGCACTTTCTGATATTATTTCCCATAAAATTTCCATGCAGGATAACCTAATGATGAAACCACACCATAGCGTACTTACCATGATATCCTTTCAATTGCAATTAAACTTAATTCTTGCATTTATGCTCTCCTTCAATAAAATTGTTCGTGGTCTGAACTTGCATGCTCTTCCATGAGTTATTCTAGTAATTTGGTTGCACTATATATCTCTCCTAGATAGCTGCATTAACAATATTGTACCCTCCTTCCGCCTTGGAAATGGATCCAATCTGAAACTTGTGAACCGCCATCTCCCTCATGCACAATTGATTGCTGACACATGATCAAACACCCCATCCGAGGGTATGGTTTTTAATTTTAGATTAGGGTCAATACTGTATATTTTTATATATGTGATGTTTTATAAGTTTTTTTAAAATTTCAAGTATCATCTCCACATTGAACATGGAAGGAATTACAAATCCCCTCACACTGGGAAATGTATACCATTTATGAAATCAATGCATTGAATCATTTCCACTATATCATTACAGAAATCAATGCACCCTATTGGTTTTTGTTATATTATTTTTGAAACCAATGTGACTACTTGATATGACTTGGGCTTATTTCACATATAGAATATATTGTATCGATGTTAAAATCAATATGTTATATTACCTCTGAAATCAATTGACTAGAACAATTTCCTCTTTATTTATAAAAAGTCCATTTTTAAAACTTAGTTTATATTTGCTAATATATAACTTATTACTGTTATGAACTTGAATAGATCTACAAATATAATCACCACAAATACTGAATAGACAATAGATCCATAAATAAATATATAAGAAACCACACTTTATTATTACCAAAACCCTTGAGGTAGGGAAACATCATACAATGGATCTTATTATGGAAGGGATCCTCTCTTGTTTACTTGCCTCTTCGAGGGCACATCCTCCTATTGAGCATAAGCTCCAAATATAATATTTCTCATCATATCCCATTACATTTCTTGAACCCCTTTATATAGTTCTACCATCACCTAAGAACATTCTAGAGGAGGAATCTTCTAGAAGTAGAACCTTATAAGAAGTTCTCTTACATTTATTATATGCAACTACCCATTTATTATGTCTAACTACCATAGGGAGCCTTATTTAATAATATAGTGGACCTAGTATACCTTACATTGAATGACCTCCACTATTATAACTATGGGCCCTCCGGGCCCCCCCATTACCTCTCTAGCTACCTAAGAACCTGAATAGATTTGCAAATATAATCACCACAAATATTGAATACACAATAGATCCAAAAATCAATATATAATAAACCACACTTTATTATTACCAAAACCCTTGAGGTAGGGAAACACCATACAATGGATCTTATTATGGAAGGGATCCTCTCCTGTTCACTTGCCGCTTCGAGGGGGCATCCTCTTATTGAGCATCAGCTCCAAATACAATATTTATCTTCATGTCCCATTACGTTGCTTGAACCTCTTTATATAGTGTTACCATCACCTAAAAACATTCTAGGGGAGGAATCTTCTAGAAGTAGAACCTTCTAAGAAGTCCTCTTACATTTATTATATATAATTACCCATTTATTATATCTAACTACCATAGTGGGCCTTATTTAATAATATAGTGGACCTAGTCCACCTTACATTGAATGACCTCCACCATTATCACTATGGGCCCTCTGCCCCCCCCCACTACCTCTCTAGCTTCCTTGCATTTATATGCATCTCAATATAAAATCTTCTCAAAGTGGTTTATAGAACAAGTTACTTACATTTATCTGCAATTATTTTGTGCAAACTAATGGGTAGAATGACAAAACCATAGAGTGTGTGCCCTCATTTTGAGGAATGAAACAATGGCCCCAACTCATAAGAGTTTAGAACTCACTTAAAACACACAATGATGAAATTTTATCACTTAGTACTACACCCCAAAACTATCAAAAGTATTGTGATGTTATACCAAAATCATAAAATGTTGTATGTTAAAAAAATTATTACATAGCATAGGCTTCATATAGTCATTTATAAACATGCAATAATATGTTCTTTGATACGATAATAAGCTTCTTAGTTTACCTTATTTACATTTATGTTTTTTCCACATTTTCATATATTCTTTGGTAAAAAGGTATATGGTTATGAATCAAATCTGACATTTTCCTAATATTTTGTTAACTTCACTCATCCATGGTGCTTTTATTCTACAAATAATTAGAAAACCAAAAATTTGAAGATAACCATAATAAAATTTCAAATAGATGAGTGAATTTATAACTTTTTAATTCACACCATTTTAATTTACACCATGTACTTTTTATATGGTTAAAAATCATAGCTAACTTGATCATTTCATAGAATGGCACTTAAAATGTCCATGTTTGAACATCATTGTTGTTATATATAACAATTAAGGCCAATCATTCATTTGTTTGAAATTTGAATGTGTTAGAATCCAATTAACCAGTTTCTGATATTAAAAAGGTAAATTATTAATTATTTAAACATTAAAAAGTAATTTTTAATGTTCAAGTAAAAATTGGAGGGAAAATAAGGTAAGGGTTTGATTTGGTCAAAAGGGAAAAGTATAGAAGGCTCAGAGGGAGAATGAATCAATGGGTAACCATTCACTTTGGTATTGTGTTTGGATTGATCTCTTGGAGCATTCTTGGAGCCAATATTTTCATTTGGGATTTGACAAAACCCTTCCATTGTAGTTCAGTTTCGGTGGTGCAATATCCACCCTATCTAGACAAGGAGGAGGATCCATCCTGGATCTTCATTTTATCTTCTTCTGGTTAGCAAGGTATGCATGAATGAACCATAAGAATTAAAATAAATTGTATGTATTCCAGCATTATGTTAAAACTTAGAAAGGAAGATATATTTATATGCAACTCGATATAAAATATTCTCAAAGTGGTTTATAGAACAAGTTACTCACATTTATCTTCAATTCTTTTGTGAAAACTAATGGGTATACTGACAAAACAAAAGGGCATGTGCCCTCATGTTGAGAAGTAAAAGGATGGCCCCAACTAATAAGAGAAGAATCCACTTGAAAAACACAATGATGAAATTTGATCACTTAGTACTACACCCCAAAAATATCGAAAGTATTGTCATGTTATATCAAAACGATAAAATCTTTTATGCTAAAAAACTATTATATAGTAGAGGCTTCACATATCCAATTCTAAGAATGCAACAATATGTTCTTTGATATAATGATAAGGCTCCTAGTTTACCTTATTTACATTTATGTTTTCAATTATTGGATTTTTCACATTTTCATATATTGTTTGGTAAAAGGGTATATGGTTATGCATCTAATCTTTTCCTTTTTCTCCCGTTCTATAAATTTTCCTAATATTTTGTTAGTTTCACTCATCCTAAATTTCTTTTATTATACAAAGAATTAGAAAACCAAAAAGTTTAAGATAACCCTAACAAAATTTCAAATAGATGAGTGAATTTTGACCTTTTGTAATTCACACCATTTTAAATTAGACCATGTACTTGTTATACATCGAGTACCTTACTTGTTGGAAGTTTTCAAGGGGCCTCTTATTTCAGTACCTTACTAGACCACACATTGAGTGGAGGATGCTACACATCTTACATGGTGGTTTGGGACCCTGGTATCATTTTCAGTTTCAATGTGGATCTCTTTATGGAGCATGAGGTTTTGATGGCATTGCTTAAGGAAAATAAATATCTGGGAAGGGAGGATCGTAATATCCCCATCTTTGGATTCCCTAAGTTTATAGTCGGAGGCAACCTTATGGGTTTATGTCAACCTGGCGAGAGGAGTAAATGGTGGTTAACAGGGTTCTTGGGAAATTTGGAAGGGTTTTATGGATCCCATGCTATTCCATTCACCATATTTTATCACAAGGATAATTTTCCAACAATCCTCTCTTGAGTCAGTGGCGTTTTGACAATTTCCATAATTTTGGTCATTATTGGGAATAATTTAATTAAATACACTAAATGTGTTATTGGGACCACATTTTCTAAAGGGATACATGAGCATAATAACTTGTTGGAACTTGGACGAAATGATATAAAGTTTGGAATGATGAGAAAGGGGTTTCCGACATCCAGGAATGTATTAGAATCCAATTAACCACTTTCCAATATTAAAAAGGTAAATTATTAATTACTTAAACATTAAAAATATTTTTTTAATGTTTAAGTGAAGATTGGAGGGAAAATAAGGTAAGGGTTTGATTTGGTCAAAAGGGAAAGATATAGAAGGATGAGAGGAAGAATAAATAGAGGGGTAACCCTTCACTTTGGTATTATGTTTGTATTGATCTCTTGGAGTTCTCTTGGAGCCAAGGTTTTCATTAGGGTTTTGACAAACCCCTTCCATTTTAGTTTAGTTTCGGTGGTGAAATATCCATCCTATCTAGACAAGGAGGAGGATCCATCCTGGATCTTCATTGGAGCTCCATCTAGTTAGCAAGATATGGATGAATGACCCATTGGAATTAAAAGAAATTGTATATATTCAAGTACTATGTTAAAACTTAGAGGGGAAGATAAATTTATATGAAACTCAATATAAAATATTACTAAAGTGGTTTATAAAACAAGTTACTCACATTTTGATGTAGGAGCATCGACAACTCATCAAGCGAGCCAGCATGGAGCGGAAGAAAGCTGGACAACGCCAGCACAAATTTTGGAACGCCTTGATATTGTTTCGCCAAACATTAATGTGTAGAGTTGATGAAGCGCACTTTGTATATTGTAATGGACCTTGAGCGAATAGCTCTCGTCCTTAGGTAGATAGATGAAATTTATTTTAGTTAATGCTGGTAGATAAGAATTTAATTCTAGATTTGATAGCTTAAGAGTTCGAGAGGGAAACGAGATATAGACACCCTCCTTTGTACATTGTAACAGGATTCATTATGAAGCAGCGTTGTTGAAGAGAGCACACAGAGAATTGTATGGAGAACACCCATGTACAGATATTGAATTAATAGAAGAACACTTGATTCAATTCCATGGTTATGTGTCATTTCTCTGTGTACTGATGTCATGCTCATGAATGGTTGCTTCCTATCATGAATTTTCTTTTATATGTTGTGTATGTGATTTCATGATTAAAACTAAAATCTGAGGGAAAGAGTGAATGAGTTTCAATTGTTTCTCTAAGTGATCCAGAGGATTCCTACACGGAGTGCAGTTGAATTTGTCCGCAAGGAGTGCGTGACTGCAGGGTTCAATTAGAGAAATCTTTTGTCCTCGTTCATATCAGAAGTGCAGATTTGGCACTGAAGCCATGCAAGGCGTGCGCAGGCTAGATAGAGACTCAGAGTTGCGATTCTGAGCCGGGGAATTAAGACTACTGCTACAGGTTAGTGCGCAGAGCCGAAGAACTTCAACACTTAGCAGTTGTTGAAGGTTTGCTGCAAGGAGTGCGCGCAAGAAGTTCTCAAAGGGACTTGAAGTCATGAAAGTTGAGAGAAGATAAGCCTTCAAAGTTGTTGAAGGATAGCAGAGAGAATTTGCACGAGTAGGTTGGGAAGAAGCCTCGTAGGTTGGTGAACCAGTCTCGTGGAGATATACTTCTTGTTCATGGATTACGCAAGAAGAAAAGTGGACGGTTAGTATTCTCCATGGAGCATCTACGGGTTTCAGTGAATCATTAGATTTCTCGAAGATGAAGGAAGGTTATAGTGCAAGCGTGGAAGTTCGAATCTTGGGAAAGCAGAAGCTATCGATCAGGATCGCGAGGAGCGTGGTTCTACTCATGGATAGGCATATCGGGAGTTCATGAGGTAAGACTCCAACTCTTCGAAGTAGAAGTCGCGATATAGCGAGACGGGAAGTCCCGACGATCGTGTGGGATTGAGTGGGCCACAGGATATAGGGGAATACAGGTGGTAGAACCATCGAAGGTTCGGTATCTCGGGCCTCGGGAGTCGAGGAAGGAGTCACTTGGTTGCGCGAGTGGCGAAGTCGCGAGTCTCGACATTTCGGTGCATCGGGTATCGGAGGTTGGGACCCCAAGTGGTTGGTTTCGAGAGTTGCGAAGGTGTGATAAGACCAAGGTTTCGATAGCATCGGGAGAAATTCAATGACGACTGACATATGAGGTCTCGGAAACTCGAGAATATATTGAGCATCCGTGAAGTCGTGAAGTCGTGAAGTTCCGATCCTACGAAGTGCAGAAAAGGAGGATTTCACAGAGTGAACTTTGGGTGCAGATTTCCTGAAAGGGAAGTAGAAGAGTGGGTTAGCTCTTCAGGTCAAGGGGAGAGAAGTTCCTGGTGAGAGCGATCGTGCTTCGAGGGGTGTGGTTGCGTCAGAGTGGTATCAGAGTGGGAATAGTTCTTTGCTTTCTATAACAAAG
>JASDQU010208889.1:0-12434 GCA_032191745.1 Picea mariana | reverse complement strand
GACATGCATCATTGTGGTGGGATGAGCTACAAGTAGACAAATGCTGCAAAGGCAAGAAAAAGATCAAAGGCTGGGATTGAATGATCGCGGAGATGAAATCGAAATTCATCCCAAGATATTACCAAATTACTCTATTCAGGAGGATGCAGAACCTGAGACAGAAGTTGATGATGGTGAAGGTGTACACCGAAGAATTTTACAAGCTCAACATCAGAGCAGGTCATCAGGAGAGCGATGATGAGAAAGTCGCCAGATATCTGAATGGTCTAAGATACGACATTCAGGATGAACTAAGCATGATAACCATATGAATGGTGGAAGATTCTTATCAATTGGCTCTGAAAGCCAAGGAGAAGCTGAGCCGTAAGAAAAGTCAGCGAGGGCGAGGTAGGAGTCAGCCCAAAGGCAAGGCAGTTTCCCAGGAAAAGTTCCAGAAGCCCAAAGAGGAATGGAAGAAACCTCAGGGTAAGGTTGAAAGAGGTGGAACCTCACAGAAGCAACCATATTTTGAGCCGAGAGGATAGCAAAATGATCAACGAGGAGATTATGCTGACGCGAATACTTTTCCTCGTACTAGGGGTAGAGGAAGAGGCCGAGGAGGAGTAATCACATGTTTCACATGTGGAAAGAATGGGCACATGTCATTTGAGTGTCCAAAGAAAAAAAAGGATAGTGGAGAAGCTCGCATCACTGAAGCGCTGAGGCGTGACGGTGCACAAAGTTCTCTTAACACCCGAGAAGGAGGTGGAGGACACAACTCAGAGGACCAAACTTTTCAGAACCACATGCAAGACCAAGGGCTAGAAATGCAAGGTCATTGTGGACAACGAAAGCACGGATAATCTCGTTTCGACCAAGATGGTGGAGAAATTAGAGCTGGAAACGACTGATCACCCGAGTCCATATAAAGTTTCATGGCTGCAGAAGGGACATCAGGTGAGTGTCACTAAACAATGTTGAGTTGAATTCAAAATAGGTGGGTATAATGATAAGATTTTATGTGATGTTATTCCCATGGATGTATGTCATTTATTACTGGGTAGACCATGGCAATATGACCGAAATGTGGTTCACGATGGGAGGATGAACACATATACTTTAGAGAAGGATGGGAGGACACACAAATTGCTTCCAAAAAAGGATAAGGAAGTGAAACCGGAAGTAAGTAACACAATACTTCTCATGACTGGGAAGGAACTTCTCACAGAGATGGAGAAGAAAGAAGATCCAGAATTCTTTGTTGTCAGAAAGCCAAGGATTATTCTGACCAGCACAAGAGTGGATGACTTACCAGATGAGATTCAAGAACTACTGGAAGAGTTCGCTGACATCATAGTGGACGAATTACCTCATTCGTTTCCACCAATAAGAAGTGCGAGTCACCACATAGACCTCATCCCAGGAGCGAGTTTCCCGAACA
Source organism: Picea mariana (assembly GCA_032191745.1). Taxonomy (NCBI): domain Eukaryota; kingdom Viridiplantae; phylum Streptophyta; class Pinopsida; order Pinales; family Pinaceae; genus Picea; species Picea mariana. The sequence goes on along the minus strand of JASDQU010208889.1, from coordinate 11,014 downwards.
AAGCTACATACAGGTTGACGCCACAAGAGAATGAGGAGGTCAAGAATCAGGTCTAGGATTTACTGGATAAAGGATTGGTCAGGGAAAGTTTGAGTCCATGTGTTGTTCCAACAGTGCTTAGTCCGAAGAAAGACGGAGGCTGGAGGATGTGCACGAACTCAAGAGAGATAAACAAAATTACCATCAGGTACAAATTTCCACTCCCGAGAATGGATGATCTGATGGATTTCTTGAGTGGGGCAAATTATTTTTCGAAGATTGATATCAAGAGAGGATATCATCAGATTCACATGAGGGAAGGTGATGAATGGAAGACAACATTCAAGAAAAACGAAGGTTTGTACGAATGGCTAGTCATGCCATTTGGTTTGACGAACGCGTCGAGCACATTTATGAGGTTGATGAATGAAGTACTGAGGGATTTCATCAAAAAATTTGTTGTCATGTATCTAGATGATATACTGATCTTCAACAAGACAAAGGCTGAACATTTGAAACATTTGGGCATTGTGATGAGAAAACTACAGCAAGAGAAGTTGTTGATCAATATGAGGAAGTCCTCATTTATGAAGACGGAGCTCATTTATTTGGGTTTCGTCATATCGATGAATGATTTGAAGATGGATCCAGAGAAGGTGGAAGTAATCAAGAATTGGCCATCACCCAGAAATTTTTTTGAGGTGAGAAGTTTCCATGGTTTGGCTACTTTCTACCGAAAGTTCATCAGGAATTTCAGTGGAATTAGCACAACAATGATGGATACAGTAAAGAAGTAACATAAATATTTTCATTGGACAGCAGAGGCTGAAAAGAGCTTCAATCTGTTGAAGCAGAAGATCAGAGAACAACCAGTGTTGGTGTTGCCTGATTTCCATAAGACATTTCAGGTGAAATGTGATGCAAGCGGATATGTCGTAGGAGGGGTCTTGAGTCAGGAGGACAGGCCAGTTTCATATTTCAGTGAGAAGATGGATGAAGAAAAGATGAAATACTCCACGTATGATAAAGAATTTTATGCAATCCTACAGGAATTCAAGAAGTGGAGGCATTACCTGATCCCAAAAGAATTTGTATTGTACAGTGATAATCATGCATTACAGTTTGTGAGTCATTAGGAGAAGTTGAATCAGAAACATACAAAATGGGTAGAGTATATGAAGAATTTCACATTTGTGATTAAACACATTTCAGGTACTGCTAACAAAGTGGTTGATGCTTTGAACAGGAAGTGTTTTTTGCTGCAAGAATTCAGAGTCAAAACATTGGGTTTTGAAAATCTCAAGGACATGTATGTAGGAGATGCAGATTTCGGAGAAGCGTATGAAGCCGCTGAGAATCCAGTTCTCAAAGATCAGAGCCCATGGATAGATTATATGATCCAGGAGGGATTGCTATTCAGAGGCAATCAACTGTGTATTCCAAATTGCTCCATGAGGGAGAACCTGTTGAAAGAAAAGCACAGTGGAGGCTTGGCAGGTCATTTTGGCCATGACAAAACATTCGTGAAGTTAAGAGAATCATATTTTTGGCTAGGCATGCGAGCAAAGATCAAGCGATTTGTTGACATATGTCGAGTTTGTCAGCATTTGAAAGGGAGGAAACAAAATGTAGGTCTCTATCAGCCATTGCCCATACCATAGAGGTCGTGGGAGGAAATTAGCATGGATTTTGTATTGGGTTTGCCAAGAACATAGAGGGGTGTTGATTCCATCTTTGTAGTGGTGGATAGGTTTTCAAATATGGAACATTTTATTCCATGCTAGAAGACCAGCGATGCGACGCACATCGTGAACCTTTTTTTCAAGGAGATCGTTAGACTCCATGGATTGCCGAAAATCATAGTTTCAGACAGGGACACAAAATTCATAGGGCATTTTTGGAGGACACTATGGAAGAAGCTAGGAACTAACTTGGCATTTAGTTTAGCTTACCATCCCCAGATGGATGGGCAGATAGAAGTGGTAAACAGAAGTCTGGGATATTTACTGAGAATCTTGGTCACAGATCACCATAGCAGCTGGGATAATGTATTACCATAGGAAAAGTTCGCGTAAAATGATTCAGTGAATTGGAGTACAGGCAAAATTCCATTTCAGGTTGTATACGGGATGCAGCCGAGAGGAGTCTCTGAACTCAGGGAGTTAGAGAAAACTGCAACTAGCAGTGCTAGCGTAGTAGAATTCGCTGAGGCGATGAAGGAACTTCACATTAAGGTGAAGCAGCGACTGATAGAATCGAATCAGGAGTATAAGCGTAGAGCAGATCAACATCGGAGACAACTTCAGTTCGAAGTTGGCGATCTTGCTCTGGCACATCTGAGGAAAGAAAGGTTCCCGAGGGGAACATACAACAAGATGAAGATGAAGAAAATCGGGCCATGCAGAGTCCTGAAGAAATTTGGAGAAAACGCATATGAAATTGAGTTGCTAGATGGCATCGGGATATCTCCGATATTCAATGTTTTGGATTTATACCCATACAAGGCAGGAGAAGCAGAGGCTAGAACTGAAGAACCAGTGATTCGATGGCAGAAGCAATTACCAATTGTAGAGAATCCGCAGATGGAGTGCATACTGGACAAGCGAGTGGGTAGAAAGACCAGGCGAAAGCAGTATTTCGAGTATCTGGTCAAGTGGAAGAATCACCCAGTAGAAGATGCCAGCTGGGAAACTGAAGTAGTGATACAGAAGCATGAACAGACCGTGCAGGAGCTCATGGACAGGAGCCCATGAAAATTTTCAAGCCGAGGAGTATGATGCAGGAGCATCGACAACTCATCAAGTGAGCCAGCGTGGAGTGGAAGACAGCTGGACAGCGCCAGCACAAATTTTGGAACACCTTGATATTGTTGTGCCAAACATTAATGTGTAGAGTTGATGAAGCGCACTTTGTATATTGTAATGGACCTTGAGCTGATAGCTCTCGTCCTTAGGTAGATAGACGACATTTATTTTAGTTAATGCTAGTAGATAAGAATTTAATTCTAGATTTGATAGCTTAAGAGTTCGAGAGGGAAACGTGATATAGACACCCTCCTTTGTACATTGTAACATGATTCATTATGAAGCAGTGTTGTTGAAGAGAGCACACAAAGAATTGTATGGAGAACACCCATGTACAGATATTGAATTAATAGAAGAAAGCTTGATTCAATTCCATGGTTATGTGTCATTTCTTTGTGTACTGATGTCATGCTCATGAATGGTTGCTTCCTGTCATGCATTTGCTTTTATATGCTGTGTATGTGATTTCATGGTTAAAACTGAAATCTGAGGGAAAGAGTGAATGAGTTTCAATTGTTTCTCTAAGTGAGCCAGAGGATTCCTGCAAGGAGTGTAGTTGAATTTGTCCGTAAGGAGTGCGTGACTGCAGGGTTCAATTAGAGAAAGCTTTTTTCCTCGTTCATCTCATAAGTGCAGATTTGGCACTGAAGATGTGCACAGGCTAGACGAAGACTCAGAGTTGCGATTCTGAGCCGGGGAATTAAGACTTCTACTGCAGGTTAGTGCGCAGAGCCGAAGAACTTCAACACTTAGTAGTTGTTGAAGGTTTGCCGCAAGGAGTGCACACAAGAAGTTCTCAAAGGGACTTGAAGTCATGAAAGTTCAGAGAAGATAAGCCTTCAAAGTTGTTGAAGGATAGTGGAGAGAAGTTGCGCGAGAAGGTTGGGAAGAAGCCTCGTAGGTTGGCGAACCAGTCTCGTGGAGATATACTTCTTTTTCGTGGATTACGCAAGAAGAAAAATGGACGGTCAATATTCTCCATGGAGAATCTGCGGGTTTCGATGAATCATTAGATTTCTCGAAGATGCAGGAAGGTTATAGTGCAAGCGTGGAAGTTTGAAGCTCGGGAAAGTAGAAACTATTGATCGGGATCGTGAGGAGCGTGGTTCTACTCGTGGATAGACATATCGGGAGTTCGTGAGGTAAGACTCCAACTCTTAGAAGCGGAAGTCACAATATAGCGAGACGCGAAGTCCCGACGATCTTGTGGGATTGAGTGGGACACAGGATATAGGAGAAGACAGGTGGCAGAACCATCGAAGGTTCGGTGTCTCGGGCCTCGGGAGTCGAGGAAGGAGTCACTTGGTTGCGCGAGTGGCGAAGTCGCGAGGAGGCGAGATCACGAGTCTCGGCATTTCGGCACATCGGGCATCGGAGGTTGGGACCCCGAGTGGTTGGTGTCGAGAGTTGCGAAGGTACGATAAGACCAAGGTTTCGATAGCAGCAGGAGAAAGTCAACGGCGACTGACATCTCGGGTCTCAGAAACTTGAGAATATATTGAGCATCTGTGAACTCGCGAAGCTGCGAAGTTTCGATCCTCCGAAGTGCAGAAAAGGAGGATTGCGCGGAGTGAACTGTGGGTGCAGATTTCCCGAAAGGGAAGTAGAAGAGTGGGTTAGCTCTTCGGGCCGAGGGGAGAGAGCAATCGTGCTTCGAGGGGTGCGGTTGTGTCACATTTATATTCAACTCTTTTATTGCAAACTAAAAGGTAGACTGACAAAACAAAAGGGTGTGTACCCTCATTAAGAGGAGTTAAATAATGGACCCAACTAATAAGATTTCATAATTCACTTGAAACACACAATAATGAAATTCGATCACTTAGTACTACACCCCAAAAATATCGAAAGTGTTGTCATGTTATATCAAAACCATATATTTCTTTATGTTAAAAAAACTATTATATAGCATAGGCTTCATCTATCCAAATATAAGAATGCAACGATATGTTATTTGATACGATGATAAGGTTCTTAGTTTACCTTATTTACATTCGTGTTTTCAATTATTGGTTTTTCCACATTTTCATCTATTGTTTGGTAAAAAGGCATATGGTTATGCATCAAATATTTTCCGTTCTAGAAATTTTCCTAATATTTGGTTAGCTTCACTCATCCTAAAGTGATTTTATTCTACAAAGAATTAGCAAACCAAAAAGTTGAAGATAACCATAACAAAATTTCAAATGGATGAGTGAATTTTGAACATTTTGAATTCACACCATTTTAATTTACACCATGTACTTGGTATATGGTTAACAATTATCGCCAACTTGGTCATTGCATAGAATGGCACTTAAAATTTCCACGTTTGAACATCATTGTTGTTATATATAATAATTAAGGACAATCATTCATTTGTTTGACAAACAATCACAAAAATTAACATAAAAAACTTATAAGAATTCAAACAAGTTTATGAAATAATTAAATTAACTGTCCATTTATTTTACAATCCATAACATCATCACATTTGAACTCTAAATACAAAGGGAAATCAACATACGATCAAATTCATCTCTCCTTCGATATTTATGATATGAAAATCTCTTGCACATTAATGAAGAATCATTTTCACACAATATTCAATACTTATATTAACATTTTATTATTCATTTGTTGTTGAAAAATCTTCTAAGAATCTTTATTAATGCAAGTAAATTCACTAAATTAAATTATTTCTGGAAATGCCAATAAAAAGCCTTCTACAAAGAATTAGCAAACCAAAAAGTTGAAGATAACTTTAACAAAATTTCAAATCGATGAGTGAATTTTGAACTTTTGTAATTCACACCATTTTAAATTACACCACGTACTTGTTATATCTTTAAGAATCATAATTAACTTGATTATTACATAGAATGACACTTAAAAAGTACACGTCTTGTTAAGATTTGAACACCGTTGTTGTAATATAATAATTAAAGGCAATCTTTCATTTTTTTCATTAACAATCACAAAAAATGACATAAAAAAGCTTATATGAATTTAAACTATTTTATGGAACAATTTTAAATTAACCATTCATTTATAAATAGGATAAAAAGGGTTGTATGAATTTAAACTATTTTGTGTAACAATAAAATTAACCATCCATTTATAAATATCATAAAAAAACTTATATGTATTCAAACCATTTTATGAAACATTTAAATTAACCATGTATTTATTTTACAAGCCATAACATCATCACATTTGTACTCTAACTACAAAGGGAAATCAACAAACCACCAAACTCATCCATCTTTATATATTTATGATATGGAAATATTTTGCACATTAATGGAGAAACATTTTCATACAATATTAAATACTTACCTTAAAACACAAAATAAAGAACACTGTCACATGTTGTTCAAATGTATCTTCATTGGTTGTGCACCCTTGTTCTTTTATATGGACTCCAAAAGTCACCATTGCAAATTGTCACGTCCTTTGTTTTTCTCGCATCCCTTCGCGGACCAAAGAACACAAACGAACCAATGTGCACATTCACGGACCCACGTACTCGTCAACCATCATGTCCCTTAGGACCGTTGCATCCCAACCTTGGTGTGCCCTGCCTTGTAATTTTCCTCATGGTTGGGAAAGACCCTTGGTGCGTTCATGCACCCAAGGTTCCCACTTTCGCAACTAGTGCAACACTTGGGTGTTGGATCAACCCCAAGTTTTGTCTCCATGAGGACCTGGGAAAGGGTTTCTTCACCCTTCTAACATACCACCTTGCAGCTGGTTTGTATCCCTAACCATGGATTGGACCATGAAAAATATCCCTACTATGCCCAATCCTTGACATCATGTGTATATTGGTCTTGGAGTTCAAATATTTCTTCTACGGGATCTATGTTTTGGTTAGCAAGCTATGCATGAATGATACATAAGCATTAAAATCAATTGTATATATTCAAGTACTATGCTAAAACTTAGAGAGGAAGATATATTTATATGCAACTCATTAAAAAATATTCTCAAAGTGGTTTATAGAACAAGTTACTCACATTTATCTTTAATTCTTTTGTTGCAAACAATTGGGTAGACTAACAAAACAAAAGGGTGTGTTCCCTCATGATGAAGAGTGAGAGAATGGACCCAACTAATAAGAGTTCATAATTCACTTGAAACAAACAACGATGAAATTTGATCACTTAGTACTACACCCCAAAATATTGAAAGTATTGTCATGTTATATCAAAACCATAAAATCATTTATGTTAAAAAAATATTATATAGCATATAGGATTCATATAGCCAATTCTAAGAATCCAAAAATATGTGTTTTGATAAGATGATAATGTTCTTAGTTTACCTTATTTACATTTATATGTTTTCAATTATTGGTTTTTCCACATTTTCATATATTCTTTGGTAAAAAGGTATATGGTTATGCATCCCTCCTTGTATTTATGGTCATCTCTATATTCAATACTTACTTTAAGCATGAAAGAAAGAACACTAAATATAAAAATTATATTAATTTTCAAACATTTTCATGTACAGTTGAAAGACTCTCGCTTCTTCTCTATGCATCAACTGCTTCTCTTTTTCATCATAAACTAACTAAATGAATCAGACTTATATGGAATCCAACTAAGACTTCCTATAGAAGCTAATACCTAATCAACATTAAATACTGTCATTATTTCGACTAACTCTTCAAGCACTTAATTCAACCTGAGAAGATAGAGATCAACTCCATTTTAGCTTCTTGCTTGCCGATTGAATTTTGAGTAAATGTGTAACTTTGCACTTACAGATTGTCTAACTTACTAAAAGACATTTTGACTAACTAACAAGTTTACTATCAGACAAATCGACGGAGACGTAAAGATCTCATTGACTTGTAATTACAATTTCAACACTCCCCCTTAATTATAAGTGGGTGGGATTACAAAAGAAAATTACATCAAAAAATTGAGTTTTTAATTTTACTGTCACTCATTTGTTACTATGCAGACTCCCATATTACTGTGAATATGATGAAATGAATCTCTTGTTAAAGCCTTTGTAAAAATGTCTGCAATTTGTTCTTTTGACCTGCAAAATTCTAAACAGATCTCTTTGTTATTCACCAAATCTTCGATGAAATGATACTTTGTATCAATGTGCTTTGTTTTCTTTTGAAACACATGATTATATGATAACATGATGGCTGAATTGTTGTCACAAAATACTTTCATTGGTTCCTAATGTTCCTACAACAAATCTTTTAACATCATTCTCATCCATATTGCTTGACAAGTTGCTCTTGTAGTTGCAATGTACTCTTCTTTTGATGAAGAAAGTGTCACTATGGGATGGTTGCTTGATTCCCATGATACCATACCTATTCCAAAATGAAATGTGTACCCTAAGGTGCTTTTTATTTCATCTATGTTACCTCCACAATCACTGTTAGTGTATCGAGTGAGTCTAAAATCTTTTGGAGTGGAGTACTTAATGCCAAAATATTTTGTTCCATTCACATATCCAAGGATTCTCTTTCCTACCTTCCAATGTGATTCTTTTGGAGCTTACATGAACCTTCAAATTAGGCTCACTCCATACATAATGTCAGGTCTTGTCATTATTATATACGTAAGACTTCCTACCAGGGTGGAATCATGAAGGTGGGTTACACTTTTGTGATAATCGGGTCTCCAACATTCCAAAAATCATTTTTTCAGCCGAACATATTATTTTTTTAGGTCGAAAGTAGTATTTTTCAGCCAAAAACTCTTTTGGCCAAACCTTTGAATGTAAAATCGAATGACACCCTAATGACTCCCTTGATTTCAGTGTCCAATTTTAACCGAGAAGATATTTTTTCATTTGGTAACATCTTTTCGACCGAAAGATATTCTGGCCAAAATAATGTTTCGGTCGAACTATCTTTCAGCCGAACATTATTTCGGCCAAAATATGTTTCGATCGAACAAATGTTTATATATTACCCGCACATCGCTCTTGTCATAGTTTTTGTGAGTTCAGAGAGTGTTTGCTGATGTGTTGTTCGGGGAGTGTTTGGAGAGTGTTTGTGAGTTCAGAGAGTGTTTGTTGTGTTGTTTGGAGAGTGTTCAGAGAGTGTTTGCGAGTTCAGAGAGTGTTTGTTGTGAGTACAGAGAGCCAATTGTGATGTTGTGTTGTTGTGCCGCTTGGCGTTTGTTGCCGGTGGATGGGCGGTGGACGTTGGAGCAGCGACAATGTTGTGGAAGTTGGAGCAACAGGCGTCTTTAAGGTATGGTTACATTCAATTGATTTACTAAAATAACATTAAAATTTATAACAGAATTATACCTCAGATTTTTAGATTCTTTAGGAAATAAATATAGTTTAGGAATTAAATATGTTTTTTTAGATTGTTGACAGGTCCATATTCGGCCCTGTCCTTGTACATGGACAGGGTCGAATATTTCCCTGTCCATGTATAGGTACATGCCCGAATTTGGTCCTAGACCTGTACATGGACAGGGTCGAATATGGCCCTGTCAATTTACCATATACCTTGACAAAATTAGGAAAGAAAGTAGCTATAAATTTGGATTTAGAAAATAGTACAATGTTGACAAAACTATGTCAATACATTTGGATTTAGAAAGTAGCGATTATGTAATAACATTGTTATGTTTTCCTTAATTGTGTATTTTTAAATATTAAGTTGTTATTATTGGACTACATCTATTTTTTATGATACATTTTCAAAATCACTCTTACATAGAAAATACATAGTTAATAGTGAACCTATCTTACATAGACACTACATGCTTGATCTATTACATATCACACCTTATACATGCTGCTTATAAACTAATGGTAATAGATTACATTACCTTGAAATTTGGCCCTATCCATGTACAGGTATAGGCCCAAATTCGGGCTTGTACTTGTACATGGACAGGGCCATATTTGGAGAGTAGAATGGATGATAGAAGCAAAAGTGGCACTACAATACTTTGGAGGATGTATGGTTGGATGTAATGTATGTTGCTAAATTTTTTGATACATTTTGTTTCAGTTCTTGGTTTAGATATTAAGACAAGTAGTTTGTATTCAAAACATTCTACTCACATAGTAAACACAAACTCTGCTACAGGAATATAAAAAACAAAAAAATAACCCCACTACTTTATTGTATTAAATATTTGGCGGAAACAATACAATGAAATCACAAAAAAATACAAAATACTAGAAGAGGAGCCTGATATCTGTTCTATGTATATGTTGTCTCTGCAAAACTACTCCAAATAAGCCTACATGTAGATGAATGTAGTGTGCAAAAATTATCAAGAGGAGATACCAACTCTGTAAGTGGTAATATAGGCCAAAACAATCATAAACAACAATGCCCCCAAAGCAAGAGATGGGCCTGTAGGTGTCACCCTTTTTTTTTTAACCCTTCTAACAGCATTAACAAGTACCCAAATGGAAGGTAGCGACAACCACAAATGAAGTGATTTCCCCTCATACCAAACTTGTCCCCAAATGAAGGTACTTTGACTCACTACCAAATATAACGACCCCCAAGCAGTAATAACTCATACTACATAGGAAAAGCTCTGTCCAACACTAAGATATAAACTTAGCTATGCAAGAATGTACCTAGACTGAAGAAGTTCGCCCCCACATAGGTTAACTAATGAGATTATTGTTGGTCTCCAATTTTGATCATATTTTTTCCTATATTACATTCCAAAGACCTCCATTTCTACACCCAGTACCACCCCTTTTGGCCTTGTTTTGACATAATTGACATCTCCCTACTATTCAATGGGTCTATTTAAGGTATCTTTACGTTTCAAGCTATTTTTATTCATTTTGATGCTTTAAATTGATATTGGAACTAATGTTGCTTGGGTTAGGTACCACTTCTATTTTTGGAACAGGATTGCCAGTACCAGGTACCGACTCGTACCCCGTGGAGATACCAATGAAGCCGCTCAAAGATCTGTACGTTATGGTCAGAATGGGAGACAACGAGATTCACACGACAGCTGGAGTTACTGCTCACAGGATGATTGAAGGCATAATGATAAAACTGAGTCGTTAATTCTTCATCGTTCACACTTCGTGACACTACGTGTCACGAAGATGTGAAGACCGTTTTAAACATTGATTCCAAGATATTTTTCGGATCGGGGATCCGTTTGTCTTTATGTATTTTTCTTTAGACTGTTATGAAGGAGGATTTATATATAACCAAGAGGTCACTCCTATAGACGGTTGGATTATGTTATGTCGTGAACACATGTTTCTGA